>SJYC01125406.1:0-45728 GCA_006408675.1 Madoqua kirkii | reverse complement strand
GGGGGGCAACCCTGTCCTTATCTTGCTTGACGTTGACCCGGCTGCCGGGCTGAGCCGCCCTCCCCTGTCTCTGCGCCTGCCACCTCCCTGCTGGCCGCCAGCGCCTGCTGCCTGCCGGTGGGAACATGCCAGGCCCTCATCAGGGCTCCTCTTCCCATTCCCTGCAGCTCCACTCAAAGGCGAGGGCCCTCCTGGGGGGTTCCCGGGGCTTCCTCAGGCTCCCTGAAAAAAGACCCCTCTGCTGAGCTTCAGACGTGCCCACGAGGCTCTTCAAGTCAGCATTTCTGAGCTTAACTCACAGCCCTCCCCTGGCCTGCAGCCTCCCTGACTCTGCTGCAGCGCAGGTCCTCCCACCTCTAACGGGGATCTCTCCACCCCTTTCTCACGGGTTCTTTCCTGCTTCTTGCCTCACCCCTCGTCCTGAACAGCCCCTGCTGTCAGGCCAGGGCACAGAGCAGATCTCACCTCTCCCTGGAGCTCCCGGTGAGTTTGCCCTGGTGCTGACCTGGTGGCCCAAGGGCTCTGCCCCACCGGCCTGCCCAGCTTCACCTCCCACCCCCACCTGTGCCCCAGCCTGGCTGAACCACCTCAGCTTTGCCACACACAACAAGCTGGTTTTGTTTGTGCAGTATCTTTGCCTTCGCTGCCGTCTTTCCGTGGGATGTTCTGATTTTGCAGTCCTGGCACACGCCCACTCAGTCTCCAGTCCCGCTGGAATGTCTTGTCTGTCAGCCTGTCCACACCCTCAGCAGGTGGACGGTCCCTCCTTTCTGCCCCCTGCACCTCGGGGAACGCTTAGGTGCTTAGCGTGCATGCTGTGTGTGTCTGTCTGCCTTCCTCTCTAGAGTGTGAATTCTGAGAGCGCAGGCGGTCATTTTTTATCATGTACCTCTTCATATCTTTGATGGAGAACACAGTCCATGGTGGATGATAGCCGTAGGGAACATCAATAAGGATAAAATAACCATGTCAGTTGACTGTGAATGGTGTGTGGCCGGCGGGGCACCTGGTGAGCCCAGCGCCGTGCTGCACTGGGATCATAACGTGCCGTGTGTGTGTGTGTGTGTGTGTGTGTGTGTGTGTGCGCGCATGTGTGTGCGTGTGTGTGTTAAGTCACTAAGTCATGTACGACTCTGTGACCCCATGACATAGCCCTCCTGGTTCCTCTGTCCACAGGATTCTCCAGGCAAGAACACTAAAGTGGGCTGCCATGCTCTCCTCTAGGGGACCTTCCCTACCGAGGGATCCAACCCACGTCTCCTGTGTCTTCTGTATCGGCAGGCGGGTTCTTCACCACTAGCACTACCTGGAAAGCCCTAACATGCCTTTGCTTCCCACTTTAATATCAGATACCCAGTTGCCTTCATGGAGCTGATACATAGTTTTGTGGGGAAAATATGGCTCTGAAAAGAAAATCGACTGTTAGTACTGGTGATGAAGTTGGGAGGAGCCCTCAGGAGGTGAGGTTTTCAAAATTCCTGGTAGGTTAAGAACCAAGTGTTGAGTTTGTCGGCACGGATGTATGGCGTGAACAAATGCAATGAATAGGAGTAAAAAGATGACCTGTGAATTATTTCAGCAAGGACCTCAGTGCAGCCGTGTATCATCACATGAGAAATGTGTAGTGAAAGTTAATGGTGATGAACCTGAGTGAGGACATATCCGGAAGCAGCTGTGAGCTGATGTGCTGAGATGCAGGAGAAAAGAGGTGTCTGCAGGGGCCCCTGTAACCTGGCGTAGGAGGCAAGCAGGAAGCCTTTTTCCTCTTTTTACGGGGAGAATTCTTTACATTGTAGGTTCTGAGCACTTGGGTACTTGGCTGCAGTCTTTCACAAATATTAAACATCTGCTGCTTCCCCTTAGAAAATAGAGCTGATGACAGAGGGCACCGCGGTGATATCTTGTTGCCCCGTGTGCCTGGGAGTGAGACATCCCACCTAAGCGGACTTCTTGGGATAATGGCAGCACCACAAGAGTCAGCAGTTACGTCGGGGAGTAAAATCCTACACAGGAGTGTCAGCCTCTCCTTCTGAACAGACTAAGGAGGATATGCTTCTACAGGGGTGTGTTCACAGGCAGGTTACAGGGTAAAGGTTTTGTTTTGTTTTGTTTTCCTTTGTATTATCCCAGACATTTCCAATAAATTAAAAAATAACAACATACAACTGTCCCCTCCCCCACGCTGTCAGGACGGGGCCTGTCAGTACTTACTACTGTTAGCATTTCTGCTGCTGCGGCTGCTAAGTCGCTTCGGTCGTGTCCGACTCTGTGCGACCCCAGAGACAGCAGCCCACTGGGCTCCCGCATCCCTGGGATTCTCCAGGCAAGAATACTGGAGTGGGTTGCCATTTCCTTTTCCAATGCATGAAAGTGAAAAGTGAAAGTGAAGTCGCTCAGTCGTGTCTGCCTGTTACATATTTTCTTTCCACATATACTCTTTTTTTTTTCCTCCAGAAATATGTATTTAAAAATTTTCATCAATTTATTTTGTTGTTGTTGAATCGGTAAGTTGTATCCAATTCTTTTGTGAACCCGTGGCTGTCTCTTATACACATCTGGCGTGGTATACCGGACTGAGCAGGTGGGAGGGCAGGTCCCAGGCTGGGACAGCGCTAGGGTGGGCAGCCTGTTCCAGGGGACCCGGTGGCGCGAGATGCCTCCTGGCGGAGGTCCACTTGGCTGGCGATCTGAAAGGCGGGCAAGACCCAGCGGAGCCAGCCTGGGGCAGGATCCCAGGCGGAGGGGAAGGGAAGGGCAGAGGTCCCTGCGCAGGAATGAACTTGACCACTTCAGGGAAACAGAAGAAAGATGCTTCCTCGCCCAGCTCACCCCTGCCCTCGACCGTTCACCCGCAGCGCCTGCTGCTCCTGGAGCCTCGTGGCGGGAGTCACGGGGGCCTGCTAGCCGCCCCAGTGGCGGGGGGGCAACCCTGTCCTTATCTTGCTTGACGTTGACCCGGCTGCCGGGCTGAGCCGCCCTCCCCTGTCTCTGCGCCTGCCACCTCCCTGCTGGCCGCCAGCGCCTGCTGCCTGCCGGTGGGAACATGCCAGGCCCTCATCAGGGCTCCTCTTCCCATTCCCTGCAGCTCCACTCAAAGGCGAGGGCCCTCCTGGGGGGTTCCCGGGGCTTCCTCAGGCTCCCTGAAAAAAGACCCCTCTGCTGAGCTTCAGACGTGCCCACGAGGCTCTTCAAGTCAGCATTTCTGAGCTTAACTCACAGCCCTCCCCTGGCCTGCAGCCTCCCTGACTCTGCTGCAGCGCAGGTCCTCCCACCTCTAACGGGGATCTCTCCACCCCTTTCTCACGGGTTCTTTCCTGCTTCTTGCCTCACCCCTCGTCCTGAACAGCCCCTGCTGTCAGGCCAGGGCACAGAGCAGATCTCACCTCTCCCTGGAGCTCCCGGTGAGTTTGCCCTGGTGCTGACCTGGTGGCCCAAGGGCTCTGCCCCACCGGCCTGCCCAGCTTCACCTCCCACCCCCACCTGTGCCCCAGCCTGGCTGAACCACCTCAGCTTTGCCACACACAACAAGCTGGTTTTGTTTGTGCAGTATCTTTGCCTTCGCTGCCGTCTTTCCGTGGGATGTTCTGATTTTGCAGTCCTGGCACACGCCCACTCAGTCTCCAGTCCCGCTGGAATGTCTTGTCTGTCAGCCTGTCCACACCCTCAGCAGGTGGACGGTCCCTCCTTTCTGCCCCCTGCACCTCGGGGAACGCTTAGGTGCTTAGCGTGCATGCTGTGTGTGTCTGTCTGCCTTCCTCTCTAGAGTGTGAATTCTGAGAGCGCAGGCGGTCATTTTTTATCATGTACCTCTTCATATCTTTGATGGAGAACACAGTCCATGGTGGATGATAGCCGTAGGGAACATCAATAAGGATAAAATAACCATGTCAGTTGACTGTGAATGGTGTGTGGCCGGCGGGGCACCTGGTGAGCCCAGCGCCGTGCTGCACTGGGATCATAACGTGCCGTGTGTGTGTGTGTGTGTGTGTGTGTGTGTGTGTGTGCGCGCATGTGTGTGCATGTGTGTGTTAAGTCACTAAGTCATGTACGACTCTGTGACCCCATGACATAGCCCTCCTGGTTCCTCTGTCCACAGGATTCTCCAGGCAAGAACACTAAAGTGGGCTGCCATGCTCTCCTCTAGGGGACCTTCCCTACCGAGGGATCCAACCCACGTCTCCTGTGTCTTCTGTATCGGCAGGCGGGTTCTTCACCACTAGCACTACCTGGAAAGCCCTAACATGCCTTTGCTTCCCACTTTAATATCAGATACCCAGTTGCCTTCATGGAGCTGATACATAGTTTTGTGGGGAAAATATGGCTCTGAAAAGAAAATCGACTGTTAGTACTGGTGATGAAGTTGGGAGGAGCCCTCAGTAAGTGAGGTTTTCAAAATTCCTGGTAGGTTAAGAACCAAGTGTTGAGTTTGTCGGCACGGATGTATGGCGTGAACAAATGCAATGAATAGGAGTAAAAAGATGACCTGTGAATTATTTCAGCAAGGACCTCAGTGCAGCCGTGTATCATCACATGAGAAATGTGTAGTGAAAGTTAATGGTGATGAACCTGAGTGAGGACATATCCGGAAGCAGCTGTGAGCTGATGTGCTGAGATGCAGGAGAAAAGAGGTGTCTGCAGGGGCCCCTGTAACCTGGCGTAGGAGGCAAGCAGGAAGCCTTTTTCCTCTTTTTACGGGGAGAATTCTTGACATTGTAGGTTCTGAGCACTTGGGTACTTGGCTGCAGTCTTTCACAAATATTAAACATCTGCTGCTTCCCCTTAGAAAATAGAGCTGATGACAGAGGGCACCGCGGTGATATCTTGTTGCCCCGTGTGCCTGGGAGTGAGACATCCCACCTAAGCGGACTTCTTGGGATAATGGCAGCACCACAAGAGTCAGCAGTTACGTCAGGGAGTAAAATCCTACACAGGAGTGTCAGCCTCTCCTTCTGAACAGACTAAGGAGGATATGCTTCTACAGGGGTGTGTTCACAGGCAGGTTACAGGGTAAAGGTTTTGTTTTGTTTTGTTTTGTTTTCCTTTGTATTATCCCAGACATTTCCAATAAATTAAAAAATAACAACATACAACTGTCCCCTCCCCCACGCTGTCAGGACGGGGCCTGTCAGTACTTACTACTGTTAGCATTTCTGCTGCTGCGGCTGCTAAGTCGCTTCGGTCGTGTCCGACTCTGTGCGACCCCAGAGACAGCAGCCCACTGGGCTCCCGCATCCCTGGGATTCTCCAGGCAAGAATACTGGAGTGGGTTGCCATTTCCTTTTCCAATGCATGAAAGTGAAAAGTGAAAGTGAAGTCGCTCAGTCGTGTCTGCCTGTTACATATTTTCTTTCCACATATACTCTTTTTTTTTTCCTCCAGAAATATGTATTTAAAAATTTTCATCAATTTATTTTGTTGTTGTTGAATCGGTAAGTTGTATCCAATTCTTTTGTGACCCCGTGGACTGTAGCCCACAAGACGCCTCTGTCCATGGGATTTCCCAGGCAACAATACTAGAGTGAGTTGCCCATTTCCTTCTCCAGGGGATCTTCCTGACTCAGGGATCGAACCCATGTCTCCTGCGTTGGCAAGTGGATTCTTCACCACTCAGCCACCAGGGAAGCCTGATTATTAATTTATGCCTGTGCTGGGTCTTTGCTGCTGAGCGCTGGCATTCTCTAATGGCAGCAAGCAGGGGCCATTCTCGAACGGCGATGTGAGGGCTTCTTAATGCAGTGCCTTCTCTTGCTGTTGAGGACGGGCGTGCAGTCTTCAGTGATTGTGGCTCCTGGGTTTCGTTGCTCCGCAGCACGTGGGATCTTCCCAGACCAGGGGTTGGACCCGTGTCTCCTGCATTGGCAGATGGATTCTTAACTACTGGACTACCAGGGAGATCCTGAAAGTTGTTTTTTTTTTTTCCTTTTCGTAAAAATCTCCTCCTTCAAAATTTACTACTTGTAATGTGTGGTAGGCTGTGAATTCAGGTAATTGTTAATTAACAGCTGTTACAGTTGTGGGTAAAAGACAGGGTTAAAGCTCTGGGGCAGGTGGAGGGGAGGTAAGGATTATCAAGGGTATCGGAGCTGCAGGCCGTAGTTTTCACCGCAGACGTGAAGTTGTTCCTCTGATCGCTGGTGTTCCTGCTCCTGCTTCTTCCCCTGCTCTGAGGGCGCGGCGCTGGGTGTGGTAGGGGCCCCGACGCAGGAGACAGCTGCCCTGGGCCTCGGTCTGCTCGTCTGTAGGAGGAGGCGGTGGACTGGACCATCCCCCGGTGCGTATCATGTGTCAGGAGAGCAGCTCCACGCAGAGGAGCTCAAGCTCTCAGGCCCTCGTGTCTGGAGGAGCAAGACAGAGAGAGAGGACTTTGGATTGAGATGTCTCGGAATCTTCCTGGGGAGCAGCGTCCAGTTTAGAAGGGTGATGGGTGAGGGGTGGGGGCCCCTGGGGACCTGTGTCTTGAGGAAGTGCCTGGCCTTTTCACGGGAACGGTTTTGTTGTTGATCAGCTGCTCAGTCCTGTCTGACTCTGCAACCCCATGGACTGCAGCACGCCAGGCTCCTCTGTCCTTCACCATCTCCCCGCGTTTGCTCAGACTCATGTCCATTGAGTCAGTGATGCCATCCAGCCATCTCGTCTTCTGTCATCCCTTCTCCTCCTGCCCTCAGTTATAACCTTTTTTTTTTTTTTTTGCTGCATTGCATGGCTTATGGGATCTTAGTTCCCCGACCAGGGGTCGAACCCATGTCCTCGGCAAAGACTATAGAATCCTAATCCCTGGACTGCCCCATTTTACCCATTTTTAGGTGTACTGTTCATTGGCATTAAGTCCACTCACATTATGTTTAACCGCCATGCCCTTCCATTGCTAGAACTTTCTCATCGCATCAGGCTGAAACCCTGCCCCCAGTGACCACTGACCCCCGCCCCTGGTGCCCACCAGCCTGCTTCTTGCCTCTGACTCCTCTAGAGACAGCTGTGAGTGGGATCACACAGTGGTCGTCCTTTTCTGTCTCACTGACTTCACTCAGCACGTTCTCAGGCCCCTCCGTGTGGCAGCACGTCTCTGAGGGTTATTCCTTTTTAAGGCTGAGCAGTAGTCCGCTGTGTGTATGGACCGCACTGTGTCCATCCTTTCTCCTGCTGGGGAGGTTTGAGTTGCCTCCGTTTTGGCTGCTGTGAAAATGTGGGTTCCAGCTCCTGCTCAGGCCTCTGTTTTCAGCTCCTCGGGTACACGCCCAGAAGTGGGATTGCTCCATCATATTATATAATTCTGTGTTTAACGTCTGACGACAACCGCCAGGCTCCTCACAGCTGCACTGCTTCACATTCCCACCAGTTCTCCGGGAAGAAGAGAGGTCGTCTGCGCTCAGTATAAAGCCGATTTCACATGAGGTGGGGCAGGACCTACCCTCAGGTCTTAGGAGTTTGGGGTGGGTGAGGGAGGGTTTGGGGCTTCCCTGGTAGCTGAGTTGGTAAAAAGTCTGCCTGCAATGCAGGAGACCCCAGTTCAACTCCTGGGTCAGGAAGATTCTCTGGAGAAGGGATAGGCTACCCACTCCAGTATATTCTTGGGCTTCCCTGATGGCTCAGCTGGTAAAGAATCTGCCTGCAATGAAGGAAACCTGGGTTTGATCCCTGGGTTGGAAAGATCCCCTGGAGAAGGGAAAGGCTGCCCACTCCAGTATTCTGGCCTGGAGAATTCCATGGACTGTATAGTCCGTGGGGTCGCAAAGAGGAGGACTCGACTGAGCGACTTTCACTGGGAGGGCAGGTGTGGAGGCCTGGCTCTGTGTAGTCCTGGGACTTTGGGCCGTGGGAAGGCGGGACCTTCTTCGCTAGGGCAGAGCAGACCAGAGTGGTGCTGTGGGAAGCTAAGGGCCCAGGGTGCTTGCAGGATGGACCTGGACATGGGCCAGGGGTGTCAGAGGCCCAGAGGGTCCAGCTGGGGGCTCTGGGCTCCACGCAGCAAGGTAGGAAGGGCAGGGGTGAAAGTGGAGACATTTCTGAGCTCAGCTGGCCTCCGTGCCCACTCAGACTGGGTGAGCGCCGGGAGGAGGGGTCGGGCCTGTTGCAGACAGGGACCTTTGGCGTCGTGACTTCTGAGGCCCCAAGGGGAAGACCAGTCGGGGTCTCACCCATCTGGTGAGCTCCTCGCCTACTGAAGGAGCAGACGTGTGTGTCGCAGACCTGGGAGCCGCACCCTGGACTCCTGGAGGTGCCCCCACCTTGTCAGCCGTCCTGGGGCCTGCCCCCCTTGGAAGGACGAGAGGATGATCACGAGTCTGCCTACACTGGGAGTGGAAACACCAAACTCAAAGTCAGCTCAGCTCCTGTGGGTGGAGAGAGGGAAAAGGTGCTAGACTGAGCTCTCAGCCAGCTCCGGGCCTTATTTTGATCTGTAATTTTGCAGAGTGTTTAAGAACGATACCGTCCTATAAAATATGACCAGCGACAGCCTCCTGTGGCCGAGCTACTTTGCACTTGCCTCTGTGCACACAGCTCATTGGCTGAAAACCCAGTCCTGCCCCCGAGAGCTTCAGCTGCTTTCCCACTGAGAGAGGATCTTTGGAGTTTCCACCGCTGAAGGCTTTGCCAGGAGGCACGGGGTGGGTGAAGGTGTGGGGTGTGCTTGTTAGGTGCTGTCCTTTTGTCATGAGGACTAGGGCATAGGGGGGTGGGGGAGTGCCTCTGCGGGGTGTGTAGACCCCAGGCTGGGATTTGGTGGACCCAGGCTGCAAGAGAGTTTTAAGTGATTATTTAACATAGACTGGATTAGGGGATCTAAAATAAGACTTATAAAACAGAATGAATTTAATTAGAGTATGTGGAAATAGGCTAAAGAGTGAAAGTAGTAGCTGTTTCAAGGCTCAGATGCGGGTGGTGCCGAGAGCTCAGCAGGAGCTGTGGGTGAGCGTGGCCTGGGGCACCAGTGGCCTGGGGTGGCAGTGGGTGGGGAGTGCTTCCTGGAACCAGGACCTCGGCCGCCTGATGCCCGGAGGTGCTGACCCTGCTGCCCAAAGGCATGGCTGTAGGAATCATTAATGATAAGAAATGCTGCATTCTCTAGAAAGAAAGTGAGTGAAGTCGCTCAGTCGTGCCTGACTCTCTGTGATCCCGTGGATAGTAGCCTGCACCAAGCTCCTCCGTCCATGGGATTTTCAAGGCAAGAGTACTGGAGTGGGTTGCCATTTCCTTCCCAACCCAGGGATCGAACCCAGGTCTCTCACATTGTAGACAGACGCTTTACCGTCTGAGCCACCAGGTTCTTTATAAATAGACGCCTACCTCTCGAACGAAGCCTGTACCATTACCTTCTGCGGATTTAGATTTTTAAAAGTTAATGATTCTGACCCTGTTTTAGATTTTTTAGAGTTAATGATTCTGACCCCGGTTCGGAGAAGAGGATGACTCTGTGTTGAGAAACCTTGTTGTCTGCAGGTTCGGTTCTGTAGCCGCCTTGCCTGGGGGTGGCTTGCTGGGTCACAGGTCTGTCTGCACCCAGTGGAGGTGCAGTTAGTCCACTGACCCCTTCTGACTCAGTCCCACCTCCTCCGGGCCCTGGAAGCTTGGCTTCCCACGGCTCCATGCTGTGGCGGAGGGAGGCACCTGTGTGTTGTACATGGACCAGTTGCCCGAGAGCGTGAACAGGCTTTGCAGGGAACCGCTTCATGTTTTCAGAGACCTCCTTCGAGCCTCCTGAGCAGCGTCTCCCTTCTCCCACAAGTGGTCCCTGCAGGGAGGCTGGATTCTGCCCCAGTGGGAGCTCTGCAGACCTTCTCTCGGCCTCTCCAGCCTGCACCAGGAGCTCTGGGGGCTTCAGGAGGGGGCCTTGCCCCGTGTATCCTCGCAGCCAGCACTCAGCTCCTGAGTCCCCGTGCCCCCGGGGGTGAAGCATCTGGAGAGTCGCAGCCCAGGCTCCTCTCTGTGGCTCCAGAGGGAGATGAGAGAGGCCACCCCGCAGTCTCGGTGGAAGGCAAAGAACAGAGACCTGTGCAGTGGACCTGCGGTGCCCACAAAAGGGGGGTAGGGACAGAAGGAGGAGGGGTCGCGAGAGGCCTGGAGACGGGGGCCCCGGCGGATGCCTGCGTTCCCGTTCTCCCCTTGTAGGTGCTCGGCCCAGGGCTGAGTCCCGGCCAGAGAGGGACTCAGAGGGAGGAATGGGAGGGGAAGGGCTTCCCTGGTGGCTCAGCTGGTAAAGAATCCGCCTGCAACGAGGGAGACCTGGTTCAGTTCCTGGGTCGGCAAGTTCCCCTGGAGAAGGGATCGGCTACACACTCCAGTATTTTGGGGCTTCCCTGATGGGTCAGATGGTAAAGAATCCACCGCAGTGTGGGAGACCTGGGTTCAATCCCTGGGTTGTAAAGATCCCCTGGAGGAGGGCATGGCAACCCACTCCAGCATTCTTGCCTGGAGCATCCCATGGACAGAGGAGCCTGGCGGGCTACAGTCTGTGGGTCATAAAGAGTCGGACACGACTGAGCAGCTAAGCACAGCACAACACACGGGAAGGGAGGACGAGGAGGGAAAACCCAGTAAATCTCAGAGACGAGGAGGAAGCCCGTCTGGGGTCTCATCAGATTTGATTGTTGTTTTTTTTTCAATGGTAGGAAAATACCCATGAGCCCAGTGACCCTGAGGAGGTGTGGAATTGAGGCACCAGGGGATGAAGGGTTCACTCACAAAGTGGGGATGTTTTGTGTGGTCAGGCCCAGGAGCCTCGCCCCACAGTTGAGCAGAGACGTTGGGACCTGTGGTCACCCCAGCTAGGGATATGGTGGAATTTGAGGGACAGTGATACTCGGAGGGCTCATTGTGACCCCAGTAGGCTGGCCCTGCCCCACTGGCTGCGCTGCTTCTGCAAGTGAAGTTACATAGGATGGGTGCCTACCCCTGAGCTGGCCCCACAGGCTTCATCTACTTCAGTGCTTCCAGAAGCTTCCACGGGGCCTTGTGACCCACGTGATGGCCCCAGTGACCCGCATAGATCGTTAGGGTCACTCCTTCTGAAACGGCTGTTGTTCCTAAGAGATAATTTTATCACACTTCTTAGTAAGTAGAATATTAAAGTGTTTAATCATATGGCAGAAAATGTAGATAAATAGCAGAAAAGAAAAACCATAACCCCGACTAACGTCACAGCTGACCTTACTTGGCATGTTTCCTCACAGTCCTTTAAGACCCCTTAGTGAGTACAAATGCAGTTTTCTGTCCAACGTCGCACATTTTTTTGGTCGTGCTTTTTCTAGAGTCTTCATTAACTGTGACTTTTTAATTGACGGTCTTTTCATTTCTTTGGGGATTTGAGTGGAAGCATTTTGAGTTTTCTCATAATTATTAGACGTGGAGATTTAATCTGAATTGTAAACAAAAACGGCGATACGCACTACTCGGCAGCTGAGTTAGTTCTCAGAGCTCTCCCCTTGTGTCTGTTCACAGGGATCTACCGCACAGAGAGGGATAAAGGCACGTTGTACGAGCTCACGTTCCGAGGGGACCACAAGCACCAGTTCAGACGCCTGGTCTTGTTCCGGCCGTTCGGCCCCATCATGACGGTGAGGAAAGAGCAGCTGAGCATGGCCAGCACGCTGGTCAACGTCATCGTGCCGCTGGCCAGGAGGGTGGACAAGTTCCGGCAGTTCATGCAGAACTTCAGGTGAGTGTGACTCGCGGGTGGCTCCTCCCCGCCCGGCTCACGGCCCCCTTTCTCTCCCTGCTCGGCTCTGTTTTCTTCCTGTGAATTTGATCGTTATATTTGCCTTTCCCTGGAGCAGTTAGACGCGACTTCCCTGGTGGCCCAGATGGTAAAACGTCTGCCTGCAATGAGGGAGACCTGGGTTCAATCCCTGGGTGGGGACGACCCCTTGGAGAAGGAAATGGCAACCCACTCCAGTACTCTTGCCTGGAAAATTCCATGGACAGAGGAGCCTGGTGGGCTACAGTCGATGACGTCGCAAAGAGTCGGACACGACTGAGCAACTTCACTGTCTTCTTTCCTTCTGGTGGCACAGTGGTGAAGAATCCGCCTGCCAATACAGGAGATGAAAAAGACCTGGGTTCCATCCCTGGGTCAGGAAGATCCCTGGGAGCAGGAAATGGCAACCCACTACAGTAATTCTTGCCTGGAAGATTGCCTGGATAGAGGAGCCTGGCTGGCTACCATCCATGGGGTGAGAGTCGGACACTGAGCACTCAAAGCAGTTGGAAAGCAGGCAGATTTCCTTTCAGAAGTGTGGGTCCGGAGGGCTGGGTTTTCGTCAGGATCTGCAGAGACGGCCGGACACCTGGGGGTTCTGTTCTGACTGCGGTGGCTCAGGGAGGGGCGCACGGGTGGACTGGGCCCTCTCCCAGCCCCCAGAGACCTCCGCCCTCCTGCCCGTGGACCTGTGTGTCTGGCTGCAGCCTGGCTTCCTCTCCTGCCTCGCTCCAGCAGTGGCTGGAATGCTCTGAGTCTTTTTTATTTTAACCCGTGTCTCCTCAGAGGTTACGTGCAGAATTATGCCGAGAAATTTCCCAGCCTTCATTTTTGTAGATACTTGAGAAGACCTAAATGGGTTTTTATTTGGATGCAGTGGTGGTTTTTATATGTGTCTTCAAGCTCCTGACTTGTAAGTGCCGTGTCGAATCTGACACGCTTGTTGGCGACACTCAGGCTGCTTGAGGTCAGTCAGCAGCTAGCTTAGCCAGCTTATCTTAAAGATAGAAAGTTGTATGTGTCTAATGATACATCTTGGAATATCAAGCTTATTTTTCATCTTTTATCATTAAATGCACATTAAAGTCGCTCAGTCATATCCGACTCTTTGTGACCTCATGGACTATACAGAATACTGGAGTGGGTAGCCTTTCCCTTCTCCAAGGGATCTTCCCAACCCAAGGATCGAACCCAGGTCTCCTTCATTGCAGGCAAGTTTTTTATCAGTTGAGCCACAAAGGAAGCCCATGAATACTGGAGTGGGTAGCCTATGCCTTCTCCAGCAGATCTTCCCAACTCAGGGATCAAACCCGGGTCTCCTGCATTGCAGGTGGATTCTTTGCCAGGTGAGCCACAAGGGAAGCCCATGAATACTGGAGTGGGTAACCTATCCCTTCTCCAGTGGATCTTTCCAACTCAGGGATAGAACCCGGGTCTCCTGCATTGCAGGCAGATTCTTTACCAACTGAGCTACCAGGGATTAAAAGCCAGTAATGCTCAATTATGAGTGTGGTTGATACTTCTCCATATTCTGGTCGTGAGCACATTTGAAGAGTAACCCTCTTTGACTCCCTGTCCGGGTTTCAGAGATGGGAGTAAACAAAGCCTGTCACTGTGTGCTGGATCCCGGGAAGCCCAGCACTTGTGTGATCCCTTGTGGCCTTGTAACCTCAGTCTGAATGTGTCCCTCAGGCAGAGGTGACAGCTCCTGGCGGGATGGCCCTCCCCTCAAGATGGGCTCATTCCAGCTCCCAGAACCTTCCCCACTGGCGTGTCCAGGCCTAGAGATGCGAACGCCTCTGCAGGCACCAGGAGGGCTGCTGGTCTCATCCCTGGGTCCTGCCTACACCCCGTCATTAAGCTTGTAAAGTGAAAGTAAAGTCACTCAGCCGTGTCCAACTCTTGCGACCCCACGGACTGTAGCCCGCCCAGCTCCTCTGTCCATGAGATTCTCCAGGCAAGAGTACTGGAGTGGGATGCCATGTCTTTCTCCAGGGGATCTTCCCGACCCAGGGATCCAACCCCGGTCTCTTGCATTGCAAGCAGATTCTTTACTATCCGGGTCACCAGGGAATAGGCTGAGCTTTGTGAATGGGTCCTTAATAAATTTTCTCCAACTTGAAAGAGTAACGCTTTTCTAGCTAAATGTTAAGGTCACAATCCAGGAGTCTCTGGGGGTCCTCTGGCCTGACCATCTCTTCATTCAGAATCCCGCGGTGGCACTCCTAACACCTGGTTCTGTGTGCAGAGTGTGTGTCTCAGATAACTGCCTGAACCCAGTGTGGGCCGGCTGTGTGCTCCGTGTGTACCCGGTGTGGATCAGGTCACTGCCTGTGCCCCAGGGCAGGCTGCCGCTCTGGAGAGGAAGCTGGCAGTGGTTTGGGCCTGAAGTCACCTCCCTGTGATTTCTGCCCAGGGCTCTGGTTCTGGGCTCCCTCTTTCTTCTCCAGTTCGGGAGCTGCCTTCAGCCATGCTGTCCCAAGGGGCTGGCTGGGCTGAGCTCCCCTTTCCTCCTCTGCAGAGCACGCTGGGGCACACCCCTTGCCTGTCAGCAGGCCCCTCTGGCTCCAGCCCTGAAGTGGCTGGCGCTCGGCTCCCTTCAGCTTCCCCGGGTGCAGCCCTGTCCCTCTCTGCCTTCTCTTAGGACCGGCCCAGTGCGCTGTTGGGAGCATAAATGCTGAGGGGGGCTGACCTGGCAGTGGGCACCAAGCCAGAAGGGGAGGCCACCCATTGCTCCCGAGGCCGCTGTGCCCACTCCCAGGACGAGTTTACAGTGACATCTGTGGGCCAGGAAGCTGCCCAGAGCTTGCAGGGCCCTGAGGCTGGCTTCAGCATGCAAGCGTCTCCCTGGTGAACTGGACTCGAGAGGCAGTGCTCACCCTGGAGGGCTCTCTGCTTGGGATCTGGCCGAGCCCTCCCTGCAGGGCCCCGAGCCTGGGAGAGCAGAATTCTCCTGGGCTTCCCCAGTTCAGTTACCGCCTTGCTGTCATGAGGATGGCCGATAATTAACAGTAGGAGTAACACTGGAAGGGAGATATTGTTGAAAAAGGTAATGAGTACCTAGTACCTTAATGAGTCTCCAAAGTGGAAGTGGCGAAATGAAAAGTAATTCTAGCTAAAGCTTTAAAAACAAAAATTCAAGGCCCCTTTCTCTTACCTGGCACTGTTCCCTCGCCTGTTGTCACACGTGGGCAGTGGGGTTCTTAGGGACCAGGGGGGGCCCGTGTGTGCACCAGACCCTCAAGCAGAAAGCGGGGGATGAGAGGAGCCTGGCTTCACGCAGGGAGGAGTGTAGTCACACAGTTAGAAGTAGAGGCCGGAAAGGCAGGAGGAGAAAGACTTCCTCAACGGAGGGTGCTTGAGCGGAGCTGACAGCGGAGTCTGCTCCGTGGTCCAGCAGATTCTGAGTGTGCTGAGGTCTCTGAAAAGTTGGGCTAAGATTGATACTTAAACCTGTGCTCAGACAGTCAGTCCTGTCCAACTATTTGTGACCCTATGGACTGTAGCCCGCCAGACGACTCTGTCCATGGGACTCTCCAGGCAAGAATACTGGAGTGGGTTGCCATTTCCTCCTCCAGGGGATCTTCCAGACCCAGGGATCAAACCCAGGTCTCCTACGGTTCCTCCATTGGCAGGCAGATTCTTTCCACCAGCACCACTTGGGAAGCCTAAACCCTTCTTGTTCTTGTTCATTTGCTTAGTCGTGTCCTGCGACTCCATGGACTGCAGCACGCCAGGCTTCCCTGTCCTTCACTATCTCAAGGAGTTTGCTCAGACTCATGTCCATTGAGTTGATAATACCATCCAACCATCTCATCCTCTGTCATCTCCTTCTCCTCCTGCCTTTGAGCATCGGGGTCTTTTTTATTGAGTCGGGTCTTCACATCAGGTGGCCAAAGTATTGGAGCTTCAGCTTCAGCTTCAGCATCAGCCCTTCCAATGAATATTCAGGGTTGATTTCCTTTAGCCCCAATACCTGGGGCTATTTAATTTCGAGTCAGAACTTGGTGAAGGTGACGTTTCAAGTTGTCCAGCAGGAAATGGATTGATCGTTCAGTACATGGCTTTAGGACAGCTAATCAAACAGTAGAAAAAATTTCATTCTGACTTTGCACCAAAACCCAAAGTAAATCTGGTCAATTAAATATTTAAGTACAATTAAAATGATCATAGAGTATTGGGAGAAAGTACAAGCTGATGTTTATTCAGTGTTTGGTGTTGTCTCTGTGAAGCCACTTCCATCCAGGAGTGGAAACTGTTACTACTGCTGAGCCATTCCAGTTGTCATGGAAAGTGGGACCATGAGAGATCTTTTTTCTTCTTTTGGATTCTCTCTGTCTTAGACATTTTTATATTGTTCTAGAAATGTTTATACCATTGCCCTATTTTTTATGCTTTGTTTAAAAATTCAGTGAAAGTTTTTTTTTTTTTTTTTTTTTTATAATTTAAACCTGACTTTTACATTTGTGAAAGTGATACATGGCTATAATGCAATGTTTACATGGTAGAACACAACCAGGAATAAGTTATTTTAAAACTCATGTTTCGCCTTGCTTCCCTAAATTAACCACTTTAAACATTAATTAAACATTCTTGGCACCTTTCTTTGCATGTCTACAGATAGAAAAATAACACATTTGAAATGCCATTCAGTATGAGACGTGCTTTATGTTCTATTTTTAATGAGAGAATTAAATTTTTCCTCACTTAAACCTATAGCCATGAAATTAAAAGACCCTTACTCCTTGGAAGGAAAGTTATGACCAACCTAGATAGCACATTCAAAAGGAGAGACATTACTTTGCCAACTAAGGTCCGTCTAGTCAAGGCTATGGTTTTTCCAGTGGTCATGTATGGATGTGAGAGTTGGACTGTGAAGAAAGCTGAGCGCCAAAGAATTGATGCTTTTGAGCTGTGGTCTTGGAGAAGACTCTTGAGAGTCCCTTGGACTGCAAGGAGATCCAGCCAGTCCATCCTAAAGGAGATCAGTCCTGGGTGTTCATTAAAAGGACTGCTGCTGAAGTTGAAACTCCAGTATTTTGGCCACCTCATGCAGAGTTGACTCATTGGAAAAGACCCTGATGCTAGGAGGGATTGGGGGCAGGAGGAGAAGGGGACGGCCGAGGATGAGATGGCTGGATGGCATCACCAACTCAACAGACATGAGTTTGGGTGAACCCTGGGAGCTGGTGATGGACAGGGAGGCCTGGCGTGCTGCGATTCATGGGGTCGCAGAGAGTCGTGCAGGACTGAGCGACTGAACTGAAACTTATAGAAAAGAATCTGCATTATGACAGAAGGAGTTAATGCTCTTTGAGAAAATATTTGTGTGCTATAAAAGATATTAGTTCCTGGGACTTCCCGGGTTGTCCAGTGGATTAAGAATCTGCCTGCCAGTGCAAGGGACGTGAGTTTGATCCTTGGTCTGGGGAAATCTGCTATGGAGCAGCTAAGCCCATGTACCACACCTGCTGGGCCTGCATACCCCAGAGCCCATGTTCCGAAACAAGAGAGGCCTCCACAGTGAGAGGCCCATGCCCCAGAACTAGAGGGTAGCCCCTGCTTGCCGCAACCGGAGAGAGCCTGCAGGCAGCAGTGAAGACTCAGCACATCCAAAACGAGAGAGAGAGAGAGAGAGAGAGAGAGATACTAGTTCTGTCTAATTAGAGGTCTGATTACAGATGGCTCTGAAGGTAAACCGTGTTTTACGAAGCTGAGCAGACTGAAATCGTCCTGTATCTCTACTGCTGCTGCTAAGTCGCTTCAATCGTGTCTGACTCTGTGCGACCCCATAGATGGCAGCCCATCAGGCTCCCCCATCCCTGGGATTCTCCAGGCAAGCACACTGGAGTGGGTTGCCATTTTCTTCTCCAATGCATGAAAGTGAAGAGTGAAAGTGAAGTCGCTCAGTCATGTCCGACTCTTAGCGACCCCATGGACTGCAGCCCACCAGGCTCCTCCGTCCATGGGATTTTCCAGGAAACGGTACTGGAGTGGGGTGCCATTGCCTTCTCTGATGTATTTCTACCCTGTATATTAATGTTAGACTAGATCAACCGAAAAATCCCGGTAAGAAGAAGAGAGGAGAACGGTTATGTTTCCTCCCTCTCCGGGGCCCATCTCCCCGTGTCTCAGCTGCCTGTTGTTTTCACCTCCGTGGGGCTCGCAGCTCCTGTGTGTCAGTGGATTTAGGGCCTTCGTCAGCAGTGCTGACAGTGACGCCTTCATTCCTGAAGTTTGGGGTCTCTGGATTTCATGGTCAAGGTGTCTCTTCAAGAAGGGTCCTGAGTGCCTGGAACAGAAAGCCTGCTTGTCATCTGCACAGTTTAAGGGTGCCTTGGCTGGGCGTAAAGCTCTTGGACGCATTTGCTTTCCTCGGGAGGAGGTTCTTCTGTGTATGACGACGCCGGGGAGAGTGTGAGGCCTGCTTTGCTTTATCTTTCCTGAAGTTGGCGGAAGAATGCCTGCCTTCATCGTGAGTCATGGTCCCTTAACCAGGATGCGTCTCAGCTCAGGGTCTTGTTTTCCTGTCTCCTGTAATTCCGTTTCCTTGTCTGTGGAAGATTGTTGCTGTGCCCTGAGAGATGCCAGGATTCTTGGCCTCCAGAGGAGAAGAGTTCAGTCCGGGACCAGAGACAAGGCTTGATCACTCAGAGCTTTTGGGTAATAAAGTTCTATTAAAGTATGGACTTGAGTCGGAGGTCTTGTGGCTCAGACGGTAAAGCGTCTGCCTACAATGCGAGAGACCCGGGTTCGATCCCTGGGTTGGGAAATCCCCTGGAGAAGGAAATGGCAACCCACTTCAGTATTCTTGCCTGGAAAATCCCATGGACAAAGGAGCCCAGTAGGCTATAGTTAATGGGGTCGCAAAGAGTCGGACATGACTGAGCAACTTCACTTCACTTCACTTCATTAAAGCATAAAAAAGATAGAGAAAGCTTCTGACACAGACATCAGAAGGAGGCAGAAAGAGTGCCCCCTTGCTAGTGTTAGCCATGGAGTCATATACTCTCCAATTAGTTATTACAGTGAATCAAAAGAATGTCCGGAGGTTTGCAAAGATCTTTCTAGACCTACTCCCACAGTCCACATTTCAAGATAGCAGGATTAGCCAGAAGGCCCTCGGGAAGGAGAAACTGTCCTCAAGCTGGATACATCCCTGCTATATAATCCTTAGCACAGAGTCCAAACCCAGTTGCTGGTTGTGTAATCATCAGTTCCGGGCTTAAAGATAAAAACGTTTTATGTGACTAAGACTAAGGAATGTAGAGAGAGAGAGAAAAAAAAAAAGATTTATCCTCTCTTCCTCCTTGAGAATTTCAGATCCCTATCTCTACTTCGAGAGCCCCAGACCCCTTTCTCCTCCTTGGGGACCCTGGACTTCTTATCAGTCTGCCTAGGAATTGACTCTCATTTGTTGTAGGGGATTCTTTCATTTTGGGGAACTTTTTTGGTGTTCTAATTGCTGCTTTGTTACTGATTTCTCTGCTTCTCGGACCTACTTATAGATTTTGCAGATTTTCTCAGTGTATTCACTGCCCTCTAATTTTTAATGTTTTCGTCTTTAATCTGCTCTCTCACAAGCCTTTCCTTTATGTGAGGAATTTGATTTTCAGATGGAAAGCCTCGTTTCCCTCAGCCTCGGTGGCTAATGAAAAGGTAGCTGCCATTTGTTGGATGAGACAACATTTTCCCAGTGCGAGACCCTCGGGCCCTTTATTGAAGAGGCCTTGAACAAAGGAGATGAGGGATGTTCCTGGACTGATGTGGCCGAAGCTCCAGGGCTGTCCCCACCCTCAGTGGGGATGACACCAGCGTGTGCCCTGAGGAGACGTGTGGACCACTGCGGTCAGGTCTGCTGGGGCCGCTCGCGGGCCTGTGTGCTCCGGGACTCCACTGTTGCTATGGAGATGAGACGGCTCATCACTCCAGCAGGTGCCTCCTCCCTTGCTGTCCGGTGGCCCTGGTCCCTGGAGGAACCTCACAGGGTCCACAAGCCGTTTCCTCTCCCATGAAGGCCCCAGGTGCCTCCACTGCCAGGACATCTTCAGCCTGGCCGAGAGCAGAGGGGATGCACCCAGGGGAACTCGCTTCAGATTCAGTTCTCTTTGCCTAGTGGGGTGTTGGCTTAAACCGACATCCCCCTCCTTTTTAAAAGTCACCTCATACTGCCTTTTTAGAGACGCTTCTCGCATTTGCTTTTCGGCTTCTCGTTCCGCTTGGCGTCCGACGTATCTGCTTTTTAAGCGCGTCTGTCGTTCTGTCGTGTGGTTTGTTTGCAGTTGCAAGTCGGCTCGACTTTATTTTGACACCTTCCAGCTGGACTGAGAACCCTTCCCCAGGTTGCTCTGAGCCTTCTCAGACTTTGCTGGTTATTTTTGTTTAATGTTCCCCTGTTTCCCTTCCTCCAGCTCTTCTCTCATCCCTCCCAAGGCATTTATGACATTTAAACATAGTATCAGGGACACCTTTTACTTGAATTTTCTGCAGCACTTTAAAAAATCCTCTTCCTGCTTAGCACCGTCAAGATGTTTCTGGACATTTCTGGGTCTTTGGAAACCAGTGACTGTGGACTCTGAGACGGAGGTGGGGGTGTACTGGGTGGGCAGGGGACCAGCCCAGCCCTGCCGTGTATGTGCTGTGCCAGGCTGCCCAGGGGAGCCTTGATCCGGGAGGCTCTTTGTCATCTTTGTGTTCCTGGAAGGAAAGCTTGCATAGCCATAGCTCACCCAGCCCCGTCCCCAACCCAGCCTCTCCCCCTACCTCTCCCTGGGCGGGCGATTCTCTGATCAGACTCCAGTGCCGTCCCCCAAAAGTTTCTGGTACACATGTTTGAGAAATGGTAATCTACATCACTCACCTTATTTCCATAAAGGTCTCTCTGGGGCCTAATAGAGGCTGTTTTTAACTTCATTTGAGCCACAGATTATGTAGAAACATCCGTTCAAGAGAAGGAAGCCATCAGTTGGCAGTGGTCTCATTTGCTGTCCCGACATGGGCCCCAGGAGAGTGGGTCCCTGTGGCATGATCGAGGGGCTATTGACTCTCATGCCTCAGCGCCTCAAATCGTGGCATCCAGGAATTGTGAGCCCTTCAGCGTGGGGTGCGGGAGGGGATAGGACCCACCAAGCCAAAGGAGGTTGCTTTCTGAAGCCTGATTCTGACAGGCCCCCGTCCCTGTCTGTTCCCTGTGTCTCCCTGGGGTCCTCGCCGACCCCAGGGAGACATTGGAGCCTGACGGGCTGTTTCCTGCTTTTTCATTTGTACGGGGCATGATTAAAGCCTTGGTAGGTTTTCTTCTCATCCCCGATGTTCCTGAAGAGCAGACTGACTGAGACAAGAACTGTGATGTGATTTCCTTGCATTCCCACCTTCTCAGCCAGGAGAGCCCTTGCCCCAGTCCTCTCCACCTGTGGAGTGTCCACTCACCTATCTAGGCTCGGCCTGGATGCCACCTTGACCTTGGTACCTGTCCCCATCGCCCATCAGAAATCAGCCATATCCCCGCCGCCCTCCTTTGCCTCATTAGACCTTCTGACCTGCCGTGCCCCCCGCCTCAGCTACGCATTCCTTGCTGTCAAGTCCCTGACGTGGGCAGGGTGACCAGTTGTCCCAGTTTGCTCCGAGGTATTTACTGGGTGGTGGCTTTCAAAGCTAGACTTTGGAGAATCCCAGAAAACCTGGATGGTCCCTCTACAGTCTTACTGCAGTGAGAATTATGCATCGCACAGCAATGGGACTCAGTGTTTGTCCACTCGTCTTTCAGAGGATGCAATCCAGGGAGACCTGCTTTGAAAGATACAAAAGTTTGTAAAATTATCAGACAGATGGTGATGGTGTTCCTCCCTGGGAGGCACGTGTGTTGGCCGCTATGTAGATAGTTTTAATCATGCAGTCTCCAATCAGATGGAGACCTTCTCAAGGGCAGAAACGGCTGACTCGATTTTTAAGACTTTTTGTTGTTGAATGAAGGCAGGAAGGAATAAATGAATGAATGGAGTGTGGCCTGGAGGTGGCCCTCAGAATAAACTCTGCTTTGCCTTTTCAGGAAGCTGGAGCTGGTGAATGAGAAGTAAAGGTCCAGTGTGTCTCTATTTTATTCCTTGAAAACAGGAAGTCCTTTGATGGATTTTAAAATGCCAACAAAGATGTTGCTAGAAAAAACAAGGATGCTTTTTATTCAGGCTCAGTGGATGACCCTCTCCTGATCCATCCTGGGATGGATTTTTTCCCCCGAGCACACACACTTTAAAGCACAGTTTTTCAGGCGCCTGATGCTGTCTGTGCTTTTCTTCTGCCCTAGCCAAGGGAGTCGCAGGATTCTCTGGCAGGTTTGCAGGAGTCTTTTATGTACAGAGAAGTTTGTCCTCCATGGGTGATAGTTCGGTCTGCAGGGGTGGGGCTGGGAAGCTCTCAGTTTTGGAGCAGGAACAGCACCCCAGCCCCATTCCTGGTCCTTGGTCCGCTTCTCAGAACCCCACATTCAGTCTGGTTTCAGAGTCAGATCTTCTCTTCCTTCCTCTGAGACGAGAGAGAATTCGCAGAACCAAGGCTCTGAGCAGGTGAAGCCTGTGCCTCCTGCCCGGGTCAGTAGACTCCTCCCCGGTCCTTCTTCCCTCTGGAATTCTCTCCTCCTCCACCTCCTCTCTGTACCACAGTGCTGCACATCCCTCAAGGTGCCAGCCATTCCAGCCCACAGGACGGTCATCCTTTCGGAATTCCGTGTACTTTTTCATCAGTGCCACGAGCTTCCTGATGATTTCATTTGAGCCCATTTATTTCTTAAGAAAGTTTGTGAGGGCAGGAACCATGTCTTTTGTGATC
Source organism: Madoqua kirkii (assembly GCA_006408675.1). Taxonomy (NCBI): domain Eukaryota; kingdom Metazoa; phylum Chordata; class Mammalia; order Artiodactyla; family Bovidae; genus Madoqua; species Madoqua kirkii. The sequence continues at coordinate 23,212 of SJYC01125406.1, read as the reverse complement.
TTTCCAGCAACCCCAGGTAGGCAGCCCCTCCTCCTTGACGTTATGATAAAAAAAATCACTGGATAAATTGGCCTTCGCAGTTAGAGCTCGGAGATTCTGAAACTCTGATGTGAGTGACTGTCTAGTGGTTCAGGGAAGTTGCAACACAAAAATAAAGGAATGAAACAGAAGGACAAGCAAGGTATCAGCATTTCCCAAAATATCATCCTGCCGGTAGAATTGTATAAAGAAGACTAAGAACTGAAGAATTGATGGAAAAGACTCTTGAGAATCTCTTGGACTGCAAGGAGATTCAACCAGTCAGTCCTAAAGGAAATCAGTCCTGAATATTCATTCGAAGGACTGATGCTGAAGCTGAAACTCCAATACTTCGGCCACCTAACAGGAAGAAATGACTCATCGGAAAAGACCCTGATGCTGGGAAAGATTGAAGGTGGGAGGAGGAGGAGGCAACAGAAAATGAGATGGTTGTATGGCGTCACTGACTTGATGGACGTGAGTTTCAGCAAACGCCTCGAGATAGTGATGGACAGGGAAGCCTGGTGTTGCTGCAGTGTATGGGGTAGCCAGAGAGTTGGACACGACTTAGCAGCTGAAACAGCAGCAAAGAAGAAACGTACCTTTAAGTTGCTTTCAGAAATCTGCTAAAATGATGCACAGACACTTACACATACTGTCAGCCACAGAGCGGGCAGTGGGGAGCAGGAAGGGAATCCACCCGCCCGGGGAGGGTGCCGTCCAGCTGCGGTGCTTCTGGCCTGTCGCCTCCCTCACTGCCATGACGCTGGTGTCCCCAATGTTTCTGGAGCCCCCAAAAGAATGTCTCTTAACCTTTGCTTGGTTTGTCCCTAAGACTATTTTGTGTTGCGCACAGAAGAAAAGGCAAGGACGAGGAGTCCAGTCTCGCCCTTGCTGGACCTCAGTGTTCTCATCTCTACAATGGGCTCTGTCTTCCGTCCTTCATAGACTTCTTGTGACAGAGAAAGGGACCCCGGCGCTGTTCTGGACGTTGGATCCCAGCCCCAATAGGCTGGACCCGAGGCAGGCTAAGCCCGCAGCCTCTTGCATCTTGCGTTTTCATAAAGGTGGGAGGAGGAGGAGGCAACAGAAAATGAGATGGTTGTATGGCGTCACTGACTTGATGGACGTGAGTTTCAGCAAACGCCTCGAGATAGTGATGGACAGGGAAGCCTGGTGTTGCTGCAGTGTATGGGGTAGCCAGAGAGTTGGACACGACTTAGCAGCTGAAACAGCAGCAAAGAAGAAACGTACCTTTAAGTTGCTTTCAGAAATCTGCTAAAATGATGCACAGACACTTACACATACTGTCAGCCACAGAGCGGGCAGTGGGGAGCAGGAAGGGAATCCACCCGCCCGGGGAGGGTGCCGTCCAGCTGCGGTGCTTCTGGCCTGTCGCCTCCCTCACTGCCATGACGCTGGTGTCCCCAATGTTTCTGGAGCCCCCAAAAGAATGTCTCTTAACCTTTGCTTGGTTTGTCCCTAAGCTATTTTGTGTTGCGCACAGAAGAAAAGGCAAGGACGAGGAGTCCAGTCTCGCCCTTGCTGGACCTCAGTGTTCTCATCTCTACAATGGGCTCTGTCTTCCGTCCTTCATAGACTTCTTGTGACAGAGAAAGGGACCCCGGCGCTGTTCTGGACGTTGGATCCCAGCCCCAATAGGCTGGACCCGAGGCAGGCTAAGCCCGCAGCCTCTTGCATCTTGCGTTTTCATTGACCAGGTCTACATGTTTAAATTCCATGGTTTTCTTGGTAAGAGAAATAGGAATACAGACGCTGGGACGAGCCAGCCAGAGTGTCCTGTCCCCTGCTCTGCTTTCCTGGAGGCTCATTCCAGAGGACCCTTTGCACTTTATAGAACAGGTATTTGTTTGGGCTTCGCCCCTCGTTGTGGACCCGGGACCAGACTCCATGTTTTGTTTTCCAGGGAGATATGCATCCAACAGGACGGGCGAGTTCATCTCACTGTCGTTTACTTTGGAAAAGAGGAAATGGATGAGGTCAAAGGAATACTTGAGAACACTTCCAGGTGAGTCCAAGGTGGGGCTGTAGTCGGGAGTCCGGCACCTGAGCCTGGGAGGAGGTACCCGAGCTCGTCCAGGCTGTTCTATGTCCTTACCACTCCTGGCGGCCCGACCCGGGAGAGTGACGGGCTGGCCTTGTGTGTGTTAGGGGATTGAGGGGTTGCTTCTGCGCCCTCCTTCCTGGGGACCACCTGCCTCGCACGCATCCTCGTAGTGTGGGGTAGCGGTTCGGACAGGCAGGCGACAGCAGCCCAGAGTGGCCTGGGTGGGGGACAGGGCTTCCCTGGCCCACCGTGTGAGCGGCAGGTGTGGGGACTGCCCTCGGCAGGGATAGAGTTGGGGAGCACGGCCATTGGGGATCTGCTTCTCAGCCCCGCTCTTCAGGGCTCCGTCTCATCCACGCAGATGGGCTCACCCTCCGACTCTCTCATTCTGCGCTTTGAGATCAGAGAGGGGTGGGCAGGGATGATGAGAGAGGGGTGGGCAGGGACGATGAGAGACGGGTGGGCAGGGACGATGAGAGAGGGCTGGGCAGGGACGATGAGAGAGGGGTGGGCAGGGACGATGAGCTGTCTCTTATACACATCTCCTGCCGTGTATGTGCTGTGCCAGGCTGCCCAGGGGAGCCTTGATCCGGAAGGCTCTTTGTCATCTTTGTGTTCCTGGAAGGAAAGCTTGCATAGCCATAGCTCACCCAGCCCCGTCCCCAACCCAGCCTCTCCCCCTACCTCTCCCTGGGCGGGCGATTCTCTGATCAGACTCCAGTGCCGTCCCCCAAAAGTTTCTGGTACACATGTTTTGAGAAATGGTAATCTACATCACTCACCTTATTTCCATAAAGGTCTCTCTGGGGCCTAATAGAGGCTGTTTTTAACTTCATTTGAGCCACAGATTATGTAGAAACATCCGTTCAAGAGAAGGAAGCCATCAGTTGGCAGTGGTCTCATTTGCTGTCCCGACATGGGCCCCAGGAGAGTGGGTCCCTGTGGCATGATCGAGGGGATGGACCAGCACCTTTGGACGGAGGCTTATGGGTTCCTACCTCATTCATCAGTTACGTGGGGAATAAGTGTATTAAAAACACAACAGAGAGGGCTTTTTCCCCTACCCAAATAAGCGAACAAACATGCATTTAATGGGTACACATCTGTGGCATTTTCTGATTGTGAGGAGGCTGGTGGTACTGTCTGCTCACTCATCCTGGTTTGCAGCGCAGGTGAATGACCAGGTGGGTGGTTTCTCTGCGTGCGTCTTGAAGGGTGGCCAGAGGTACTGGGGGCGGAAGTCATCTGAGTAGGTTCACTGGCTTGACTATAAACAAGTCTCTCTGTTTGCAGGCTCTGGTCAAAGCATAAGGTGCTGGGACTAAGTGTGCTCTCTGTGTTTATTAGCAGGCTTTGTTACTAATCTTGTGTTACCGAGCACAAGAGCAGAATGAGTAATTACTCAGACCTCTGACCTCAGAAGCAGTGCACTGGTCAGATTCTGTCCACACTGAGTTTTGTAAATGATGTTTTATTGGCTCGAAGGCCTGCTCATCTCTTTCTGTTTCATGTATGGCGGCTCTTACATTCAACTACAGAGCTGAGTAGTTATGACAGAGACAGCATAACTCACAAAGCTGAACTTTTTACTATCTGGTCCTTTATAGAGAAAGTTTGCCAACCTCTGTTCTAAAGCAATAAGGAGTTAAAAGAGTTTAAAGCTAGTACCAGTTTAGAGCCGTGGCGCCTGCCGAAGGGAGATCAAAGGGAATAAAATAATTGAAAATCCTAAACGTAAATGAAATAGAAATCTCTCGACTCCAACGCATTGGAGTATCCTTTTCATCTCTACTTGGGAGTGAGGAGCGGGGGTTATTAGAATTCATGTCCTCTGCCAGTGGACAGGTTTTAACATCTCTGCAGGTAGCCACGAGAGGTGTGGCTCTTTTTCACGCCTTCCAGATGATTCTGACATGCAGCCAGGATTGAGAACGATTGTCTAGGAAAGTGGAGGTCCCTCCAGGGGCTGCCTGAGCTGCCTCCTTTAAGGGTATTTTAAGTAGAGGTCCAGGTGACTCTAAAGCACAGTCAGGCTGGGTCTCGCATCTTCCAAGGACATCAGAAGGCGATCAGACATTTGCTGACAGATACCTCAGGCCGACTTGAGACGAGTCTGATGGACGAATGGGAGGCCACTGAGGCCGTGTTACAGGAAATGCTCTGTCCAGTGGCCGGAGTGCCCGGGACTCTATCTTCCATATCACATTACCTGGCAGGCTGAATTCACACTCAGAGGGTTGTGTGGTCAGCCAAGAATGAACAGAATCTGAACAAGGATAGTACAGTCATTCCTGGGGTAGGGATGGTTTGGAAAACTCCCAGAGATGAAGCTAGCCCTGAAGGGGACTTTGTGCTGGAGCCTGAGCCAGTTTTTGAAGCAGCGCTGCAGAAACTTGCTGCCTCCCCGCTCTGATCACCGCTGACACTGGGGTGTTGATGTCACGGAGGCCACGGGGTGTGTTCTGCCCCCTCCTGGGTGTTTCTTTAGGAATGTCCTGCCCCCTGCCGCCAGCCTGAGCTGGTTTCCCACGGCTGCTGCGTGCAACCCCACGGAGCAGATGGAGTTCCTCATCACCCGCTGTACCCGCTCCGGTACCCAGTCTGGTCCCCAGGCCAGCTCTTACCCCCTCCTCGTTTTGACAGCTCAGTGCCCCTCAGCCGCACGGGGCGCTGCTCACCTTTCGTCCTCACTCACCATGTTCCCTTAGGTCTGGGTTCCCTCCACCCTCCTTCCTGCTTCCTCTGATGCTCTATCTGGGTCCGCACTCAGATCCCCGCTCTGGAGCCCCCCGGCCCTGTCCTGCTCTCTCAGCTCTGACCACCCTCTCCCTCAGCGTCTCTCATGCACGCTTCCTGGTGTGTGTTCCTACTGTCTGGCTAGGCTCTCTGCTGCCAGCGTAGTGCCACGTCGCGCGCTTCTGTGACTCCAGCCCTCAGCACAGGGCCTTACTCGGTTTTAAAATGGTCAGTGTTTGTCCTTTGGGAGAAGGGCAATGCCCAGTGTGTAGGAAATTTGTACACAGTAATCTATGTAAAACACACAGAAGAAGCTTTACTTAACTACCATTTCTATCATTCTCTAAAGATCCTAAAACTTTAATTAAAATGCATCTCATCTTTGAATAATCTTAAACTGTTATTATTAAATATTAAATTAGTAAATAATGTTAGATCATTATTATTAATAATAATTAAACCATTGTTATTAACATGAAGGATACCATTTAATGTTTGCACCAACCTTTAAGGTAGAAGCTGTTATTAAGCCCCCGCTTTTTTTTTTCTGCATGGCATGTGGGATCTTAGTTCCCCTACCAGGGATCAAACCCGTGCCTGCTGCAGTGGAAGCGTGGACTCAATCACTGGAACTCCCTGACCCCATTTCTTAGGTGAAGAAGTGGAGGTTTAAAGAGGTTGGTACTCAGCCTGCCGCTCCTGATCCAGAGGGACGGTCAGACCTGAACCTCATCTGTAACTTCCAGATTCCTAGTCTTAACATCCCAGCAGATTCTCACTCCAAAAAGCCATAGCTGTTCATTGAAAATAGTAAGATTTGAAACCAGTTTCAATGACATTTATTTCACTTGGCTATCAGCATTGTGACAAAACTATTCTAAATTTAGCTAAAACATACATATTTTAAGAATGTCTTGAAAAAGTCTAGCTCAGTGACCGGCGGGCAGTGTTTGCATGTCTTGGTCTATGCTTACTCCGTCGAGCTTTCTATCTCTGTGGACAGCTACATAGCAGTGTTTTCCAAACTGCAGTTGTGATTCATTAGAGTGCTGTGAAATTGATTTGATTGGAGTGGATTGTGTGTAGTGTTTTTTTTTTTTAAAAAAAAACAAGATAGAATAGGATAGAAGATTATCAAAATGTATCATGAGTAGTAAAGATTATTGTTTCATGAAACTTTAATTTCAGAGAGTGTGTGTGTAGAGGGGTTGCTGTGTCATGATGTATAATATATCCTTTTGTAAGGATAAGTGTTGTGGTCAAAATATTTAGAAGCCACTGACGTAGAGATGCCATTAGTCTGAGAAAGGATCCAGGCGTGAGATCTCAATACCCATTTTCTAGTCTCCCCTTGGGCCTCCCTGGTGGCTCAGTGGTAAAGAATCCACCTGCCAGTGCAGGAGATGTAGGTTCAGATCCTGGGTTGAGAAAATAACCTCGAGAAGGAAATTTCAGTCCACTCCAGTACTCTTGCCTGGGAAATTCCATGGACAGAGGAGCCTGCGGGCTACAGTCTATGAGGTCACAAAAGAGTCTGGCAGAACTTAGTAACTAAAAAACAACAATAAATTGTTCTCAAAAGATGACTTTTATTCCACAGAGTTTTTCATACTTGTTGCTGTTCAGCTGCCTCGTCGTGTCTGACTCTTTGTGACCCCATGGACGGCAGCAGCCCAGGCTTTCCTGTCCTTCAGTATCTCCCAGAGTTTTCTCAAATTCATGTTCATTGAATTGTTGGTGCCATCCAGCCATCTCATCCTCTGTTGCCCTCTTCTCCTTCTGCCTTCTATCTTTCCCAGCATCAGGGTCTTTTCAAATGAGTCAGCGGTTCGTATCAGGTGGCCAGAGTATTGGAGCTACGGCTTCAGCTTCAGTCCTTCCAAAGAGTATCCAGGGTTGATTTCCTTTAAGACTGACTGGTTTGATCTCCTTGCAATCCAGGGGACTCTTAAGAGTCTTCTCCAATACCACAGTTCAAAAGCATCAATTCTTTGGTGCTCTGCTTTCTTTACTGTCCAGCTCTCACATCTGTACATGACTACTGGAAAGGCCATAGTCTGGATTATACGGACCTTTGTTGGCAAAGTGAGGTCTTTGCTTTTTAGCACTGCGCCTCAGCTAGTCTCAAATTACAGCCTAGCTCAGTGGTTCTCAAATATAAATGTACTTTTCAATAACTTGGAGTGCTTTTAAAAATGCAGATTCCTGAGCTCCAGCCCCAGAAATTCTGTGGTGTTAGGTCTGAGATGAAGCCTCAGAATCAAGACTGAGTTCAGCTTGTGATGCTGATGTGAGTGGTCCATGGCCCGAATGGGGAGTTCTCGCCTAGGGGACTCACTCCCACTCCACTATTCTTGCCTGGAGAATCCCATGGACGGAGGAGCCTGGAGGGCTACATTCTGTGGGGTCGCAAAGAGTTGGACATGACTGAGCGACTAACTCACACACACACAGCCTGGGAGCATTTGCTTGGAACTGTGTGTTAGAAAGTTAAAAAAAAAAACAAAACGTACTGGTAGATGGATTTGCATGAGTTTTAATTTACTGAGTGGCATCTTTGTCCAATCGTGAGGAGAAGAAGGCCTCTTTCAGAAGGATAGTCTCTGAGATGGAAGCACTGGAACCGAGGCCCTGCCCTGTCCTGTAGCCGTGTGCCCGAGAGGGCTCCGTGTGTGCTCTCAGAAGCCAGCCTTTGTTGCCGTGGTGTTGTCTGCATTTCATGCCCTTTGAAGGGACTTGTGTGATGTGTATCTTCAGGAGCACTTTATTAGAATATCCCTAAAGAAAACTGGGGAGAAAGTTGTTTGAAATTTGAGCATAATTGTTACTTTAATATTCTTCATAAACAAGAAAGTTTCATTTTATCTATTTACTTTTTCATATTTATTTAGCTGCGCCAGGTCTTGCCGCAGATAGGCTCCCCACGCTCCTGTCTAGTTTGGAGGTGGGGGCTTAGCTGCCCCGCGGCATGTTGGGATCTTAGTTCTCTGACCAGGGATCAAGGCCCGTGTCCCCTGTGTTGGAAGGCAGATCCTTGATCACTGAACCACCAGGAAGTCCCAACAAAGACTTTTTAGATAAGAGTCTCATCTGCTAAAATGAAAAACGCTACAAAGTGAATTCCTTTCTAGAAGATAAAGAGTCCTGGACGTTGGGAAGTGCCTCACAGATGAAGGCAGCCTCTCAGGCCTGTGGCCCTCTCACCCAGCATCTACCAGAGAAGGGACTAAGCGCGACTCTGCTTGGTGACCACGTCTTTGCGCAGATGCGCCTGTATTTTTAGGCGTTCCACGTTGTTCTTTGGGGGATGCGAGCATGGCATGTGGATTGTAGTATCGTGATAGTGTTAAATTTCTTGAGTGTAAGTGCATCACTATTATGTTATAAAGGAAAGTATCTGGGTCCTTATTTTTGAAAGTGAAGTTGTCGTGATGCCTGTAACCTCAGACTGTTCAGAGGAAGGAAGGAAATGCAGCCAGATTTTAACACTTGGTGGATCTGGGTGAATGGTAGATAGGTGCTTTAGTATGCTTACAACCTTTCTAATGGTTTAAATTTTTCCAAGTAAAAATTTAGAGATGATATGCTATGAAAAAAATGAAACTTAGTTCATACAATGGAATATAATGCAACAGTTTTTTTTAAAGGCTATATCAGTGAAATGGTAAAATAAAGACCTTGCAAAATTCTCCTCCATAAAAGCAATGAGAAAATTAGTAAAAATCGTCAGGATCAAATTTTATAAGACTATGGACATTAAAGCTTGGAACAGGCTAGAAAGGGCTTCTCTAAATCACTGAATCTCGATGTGAACAGGGAGCTTTGGGAACTTTAACTTGCCCCCTTTCCACCCCTCCCCCCGCCTTCAGCTCGTCAATCACCTTGAAGGCCAGCAGCCCATAGGACACGGCTTGGCAGCCACTGGGAGCCAGTATATGGCTGGAGCTCCTTGAGAGCATTATTCTCAGAGAATTGCCATTAGTTGACCTGCCTGGGATTTCCATGGCAGATCCTGCGCACCAGCTTGTCTTCATTTGACTCAACTCCGAGCCCTCACAGCGGAACCTTTTATCCAGAGATGTTTGTCAGAAAACAGTTATAGGAAGTCTTTAACACTGTGGCTTCCTGAAGTAGGAGAAAAGAGCAGGGGCGGAGGGGGGGGGGCCAAACGGCAGACTAAGCAAAACGCTCAGGAGGTGAGTCTGAGCAGCGAGACCTCCAAAGGGGCTGGGAAGGCTGCAGCAGCTTCCTGGGCACCCAGAGGCTGTGCCCATACCTAGGAAAGACCTGAATGTGAATCTGAAGTCGCTCAGTCGTGTCCGACTCTTCGACCCCGTGGACTGTAGCCCACCAGACTCCTGTGTCCACGGGATCCTCCAGGCAAGAATACTGGAGTGCGTTGCCATACCTGAGCAGGCCCTTACTTCGACCTCTGACTGACCTTGAGACTCTTTGCAGGAAGTAAAGGCTTGGGTGAGTTCTGCCCTGCTTGGCTGTTGTGTGTTGATGGCATGTCCCACCGTATTCGTAAAGTCCCCACATTCCCGAGTCCTCTGGCAAAGACTGGGAGACTTGTTGGTTTCAGGCATTTAAGGAAACCCTTGACGAATCACTGGCTCACCACTAAGGGGTCACACACAAGAGTACAGTTTACAGAAATAGCTCAGAAAAGTCACTAAACAAACAAGAACAGCAGATGGCAGCGACGCCTGTGGAGGCTGGAGAGTCTCATTTCCAGGGCTGCCATATTACATTACTGAAATGTTTCGCTTTACACAGAAAAATTATGAGGCATGCAGAGAAATAAGAAAGTATGGCTCATGTGCAGGGAGCGAAATCTGTCATTAGAAACTGTTCCTGAGGAAGCCCAGGTGTAATCCTTAATAGCCGAAGACACAAAGTCAACTGTATTAAATCTGTTCAAGGAATGAAAAGAAACCATGTCTAAAGAAGTAAAGGAAAATGCGAGAGCCTTGTCTCATCAAATAAAGCGAAATCAGTTAAAACAAGAACCAATAGAAAGTCTGGAGTAGAAAAGTACAATATTTAAAATAAAAATTTCACTCCGGGGCCTCAAGATCTGGTTTGAACAGGCAGAAGCAAGAATCAGTGAACTTTAGGTCAATTGATATGAGACAAAAATACAGAAGAAAAAAGTAACTGAATAAACCTCAGAGACCTGTAGGATACCATCAAGCATGCCAGCATAGACATACTGGGAGATATCCTATCCAGAAAGATAGGAGAGACCTAGAGGCAGGAAGAAATATCTGAAGAAATGATGGCCCCAGACTCCCTGTATTTGATGAAAACATTAAACTACACATCCAAGAGGCTCAAAAACTCCAAACAGGAAAACTCTAAGAAATGCAACAAGTAGTTGAAAGACAAAGAGTAAAAGAATCTGTGTTACTGAGTCCACACGTGTATAGCCCACCACGTTATAGGCCAATAAATGGAGAGATGCAGTGTTGGGACAAGGAATGGTGGCTTTATTTTCAAAGCCAGTGGGTGGTGGACTAATGTCCCAAAGAACCGTCTTCCTCCAGTTAGAATTCAAGTTCCTTTTTTACTGAAAGGGGGGGGTGGGGATGTGGTTGGTTGTTGCAAAACCTCTTGGTGTTGGAATCCTTTGTTCTTGCAGCTATTCACATAGGCCAGGTCAGGATGTTCCTGTAAACTTCCAACAAGACAAATCTTATTCCGCAACTTTTTATCTCTATATGAATGGGGAAATGTTATACCTTTAAAGGTCAAGACCTTGAGAATGGTCTTCCTATATATTTCAGGCTGTGGGCAACATTTTTAACTTGTAGCAAAACCAGTAGAATACCAAGTCTAAAGTAAAAGAAGCAGATCCTATATGGAGTCAGATTTGTTCTCCTCTATTCACAGAAACAGCAGCAGTGAGGCAACGCAACAGGCCCAAGGAATCCTTTATAGGATAGAGAGTGGAGTGGCACATTCAAAGTGCTGAAAGTAAGGTTCTATCAACCCAGAATTCTATATTCAGCAAAACCATCCATCAGAAATAAGGAGAAATTAAGACATCCTCAGTTGAACAGGAACTGAGAGAGTCTGTCACTGGTAAATAAGAAATAAAGAAAGGAGTATTTGTGGCTGATGGGAGAAGACCCTAGACATAAACTCAAATCCATACAAAGAAACACAGAGTGCCAGAAAAGTAACTCTGTAGGGAAATAAAATACACAGTAAAAATGTATTTTTTGTGCATAGCTTTTTTCCTACCTCATTTAATAGATAACAGCATAAAGCAGTAAGTATACATCTGTACTGAGAAAGGCACAACTGATTTTTATGTTAATTTGTTTTCAAAATGTTACTAAATTCATTTATGAGTTCTCTGACTCTATGGACGTGAGTCTGAGTGAACTCCGGGAGTTGGTGAAGGACAGAGAGGCCTTGCGTGCTGTGATGCATGGAGTCGCAAGGAGTCGGACATGGCTGAGCGACTGAACTGAACTGAATGGGTTTTGGTGAAGTCATTAGGGTCTTCCATATACAGTATCATGTCATCTGCAAACAGTGACAGTTTCATTTCTTTCTTTCCAGGATGGATGCATTTTATTTCATTTTCTTGCTTAATTACTTTGCTAGGACTTCCAATACTGTGCTGTGTAAAAGTGGCAAGAATGGACCTCTTGTCTTGTTACTGACCTTTGAGGAGAGGCTTTTACTGTTGATTATGATGTTAGTGGGCTGTCCTGTGGCTTAGACGGTAAAGAATCTGCCTGCGGTGTGGGAGACCTGAGTTCGATCTCTGGTTTGGGAAGATCCCCTGGAGAAAGGAGTGGCTACCCATTCCAGTATTCTTGGCAGGAGAACTCTATGGACAGAGGAGCTACAGTCCGTGAGGTCCAAAGAGTCGGATGCGACTGAGCAACTTTGAGAGAGAATGATGATGTTGGCTGTGGGCTTATAGAATATGGCCTTTATTATGTTTAGGTACATGCCTTCTATTCCTAATTTGTTGAGTGTTTCTATCATAAAAGGGTGATTGAGTTTTTTCTGCATCTATTGAAATGATAATAAACTTTTATTTTTCATTGTTAATGTGATGTATCACATTTTATTAATGTGCAGATGTTGAACCATCCTTGCATCTTAGGGATAGATCTCTCTTGATCATGGTGTGTGATCCTTTTAATGAACTCGTGAATTCAATTTGCTAGTATTTTGCTGAAAATTCCTCATCACGTTCAGGGATGTTGGCTTGTAGCTTTCCTTTCTTGTGTTTTTGTTTGACTTTGGTTTTGGGGTAACATTGGCCTCATAAAATGACTTTGGAAATGTTCTTCTCCCTTCAATACTTTGGAAGCGTTTCAGAAGGATTGGCATTGATTCTTTAAATATTGGGTAGAATTCCTCTGTAAAGTCAGCCAGCCCTGGGTTTTTATTTGGGGAGATTTTTGACTGATTCCACCTCCTTGCTCACTGTTTGTCTGTTCAGGTTTTCTATTACTTCATGATTCAGTCTTGATAAGATGTATGTTTCTAGGAACTATTCAATTTCTGTTCTCTAATTTGTTGGTATGTAATTATTCACAGTTGTCTCTTATGATATTTAGTATTTCTGTGGTATCAGCTGTAATGTCTCCTTTTTTATAATTTTGATTTGAGTCATCTCTGTTATTTTTCAAGATAATAAGCTGAAGGTGTGTCAATTTTGTTTATCTTTTCAAAAGAAACTTGCTAAAACAATTGTATAAGCAGGCTTGTGTATAAGCTAGAGACTAGAGAACTCTAAATTGTTTAAAATGCCTGCTATGGAAAACTAGCTAGGAATATGCTTAGCTTTAAATTATTTACTGTATTCATATCCCTTTAGTAAGTAGAAGTTATAAGCAATGTCAGTATTCAGGGATGTTAGATTTAAATTTTTAAGTTATACATTAAATATATATTTCTGTGTAAATTTTTAAATGTGCTTTTTTTTTTAATGAAGGGCTTTTGTGGGAAGTGTCACATTAAGATAATTCCCTTGCAGCGGTCAGAAGATACTGATATTAGAGTCGGTCCCATTAGACAGCGAGATCGTCTATCATTTTTAAGCCAGCAGTTCTGGGAAATGCAAGTCAATTAGAGAAATTAAGTCTCCGTTGAAACAGTAGCTTCCTCAGGTCATTTTAACCTCTGTCAGCATGACTACACCTAACTTGGAGGAGACCCCATGCATCGGACTTACATTAAGAGAAAGGCATTGAAGGAGAATCTCAAGGACTTTGTCAGTCAACAATTACAGTTCAAGAAGAAAAGAGAAGAAATAATTATAAGTAATCCTGGGGCCAGTTTGAACTGCAGACTCTGATTCATAACAAAAATTACGTAGTAAAAAATGTGATGCTGTGAAAACCCTCATTTCTTACAAGGCAGTTACTCTTGTGTGTTCAGTTGCTTAGTCGTGTGTCCAACTCATTGCAACGCCAAGGACTCTAGCCTACCAGACTTCCTCTTGTCCATAGAGTTTTTCAGGCAAGAATACTGGAGTGGGTCGCCATGCTCTCCTCCAGGGGATCCTCCCGACCCAGGGATCAAACTTGCATCTCTTGCGTCTCCTGCATTGGCAGGCAGATCCTTTGCCACCAGCGTCACCTGAGAAGCCCTTGTTACTCTGGACTTGCCGCTAGATGTTACTTTCCTTTTATGGGCAAATGAAATATTTCAAACCAGATTACATTGAATTTTCCTCAGTGCTCTTTTTTTTTTTTTTCTTTTACTGACATATTTGTAATCTTCTGTAAAGCTTGGGTTGTGCCTGAGAAAGAGTTGAATATCACATTTTATTAATGTGCAGATGTTGAACCATCCTTGCATCTTAGGGATAGATCTCTCTTGATCATGGTGTGTGATCCTTTTAATGAACTCGTGAATTCAATTTGCTAGTATTTTGCTGAAAATTCCTCATCACGTTCAGGGATGTTGGCTTGTAGCTTTCCTTTCTTGTGTTTTTGTTTGACTTTGGTTTTGGGGTAACATTGGCCTCATAAAATGACTTTGGAAATGTTCTTCTCCCTTCAATACTTTGGAAGCGTTTCAGAAGGATTGGCATTGATTCTTTAAATATTGGGTAGAATTCCTCTGTAAAGTCAGCCAGCCCTGGGTTTTTATTTGGGGAGATTTTTGACTGATTCCACCTCCTTGCTCACTGTTTGTCTGTTCAGGTTTTCTATTACTTCATGATTCAGTCTTGATAAGATGTATGTTTCTAGGAACTATTCAGTTTCTGTTCTCTAATTTGTTGGTATGTAATTATTCACAGTTGTCTCTTATGATATTTAGTATTTCTGTGGTATCAGCTGTAATGTCTCCTTTTTTATAATTTTGATTTGAGTCATCTCTGTTATTTTTCAAGATAATAAGCTGAAGGTGTGTCAATTTTGTTTATCTTTTCAAAAGAAACTTGCTAAAACAATTGTATAAGCAGGCTTGTGTATAAGCTCAGAGACTAGAGAACTCTAAATTGTTTAAAATGCCTGCTATGGAAAACTAGCTAGGAATATGCTTAGCTTTAAATTATTTACTGTATTCATATCCCTTTAGTAAGTAGAAGTTATAAGCAATGTCAGTATTCAGGGATGTTAGATTTAAATTTTTAAGTTATACATTAAATATATATTTCTGTGTAAATTTTTAAATGTGCTTTTTTTTTTAATGAAGGGCTTTTGTGGGAAGTGTCACATTAAGATAATTCCCTTGCAGCGGTCAGAAGATACTGATATTAGAGTAGGTCCCATTAGACAGCGAGATCGTCTATCATTTTTAAGCCAGCAGTTCTGGGAAATGCAAGTCAATTAGAGAAATTAAGTCTCCGTTGAAACAGTAGCTTCCTCAGGTCATTTTAACCTCTGTCAGCATGACTACACCTAACTTGGAGGAGACCCCATGCATCGGACTTACATTAAGAGAAAGGCATTGAAGGAGAATCTCAAGGACTTTGTCAGTCAACAATTACAGTTCAAGAAGAAAAGAGAAGAAATAATTATAAGTAATCCTGGGGCCAGTTTGAACTGCAGACTCTGATTCATAACAAAAATTACGTAGTAAAAAATGTGATGCTGTGAAAACCCTCATTTCTTACAAGGCAGTTACTCTTGTGTGTTCAGTTGCTTAGTCGTGTGTCCAACTCATTGCAACGCCAAGGACTCTAGCCTACCAGACTTCCTCTTGTCCATAGAGTTTTTCAGGCAAGAATACTGGAGTGGGTCGCCATGCTCTCCTCCAGGGGATCCTCCCGACCCAGGGATCAAACTTGCATCTCTTGCGTCTCCTGCATTGGCAGGCAGATCCTTTGCCACCAGCGTCACCTGAGAAGCCCTTGTTACTCTGGACTTGCCGCTAGATGTTACTTTCCTTTTATGGGCAAATGAAATATTTCAAACCAGATTACATTGAATTTTCCTCAGTGCTCTTTTTTTTTTTTTTCTTTTACTGACATATTTGTAATCTTCTGTAAAGCTTGGGTTTGTGCCTGAGAAAGAGTTGATTGGAGCATCTTCCTGACTGGGGAGGGAGACCCACCCCAGAGGACCAGGTGGTGTCCTGGGGCAGCGCCTCTCGCAGGTACCAGGTCTGAGTCCATGGACTCATCTCCTGACTCATCTAGTGTTTATGGGGGTGCTCTGTGCCCCATGGGCGCTGTTTACTGCAAGCGCTGATAACCCCTGAAGATAGAGGTGAGGACAGCCCCTGTCCTGCAGGGTTTACAGGACAGGCCAGGGGCGTCAAGAGCACAGGGCGCGAGCGAAGGCACTGGGTCCCGGAGGACAGAGGACGGACTGGCCCCGATGCCTGGGGGCCCAGAGAGGACCCCTCATCCCACGGGAGGGCGGGAGGGGCTGCCACTCGACAGAGACCACGAGGATCTGGGGGCCTCTTCCCTGGAGTCCATGGAGGAAGTGGATCCCTGGGGAGGAGACCACGGAGCTGAAACAGGAGGTCCCCGCGTGTCCCAGGCACCACAAGGATCGGGGAGGGGGGTCTCTTCCTTGGAGTCCGTGGAAGAAGTGGATCCCCGGGGAGGAGACTGCGGAGCTGACGCAGGAGGTCCCCGAGTGTCCCCGCCATTCGTGCCCGTCCTCTGGTGGAGGGGGCGGGGATGGACAGAGCTCAGCACGGCTCCCAGCCTGTGCTCCTCTGCATCTGGGCTGCGGCCTGTGGTCGTGTTGTGCATGTCCCCACACCCACGGCCCACTGCAGCAAGTCGGTGTTCCGTGTTGAACACACCCTTGCTTTTGCACAGCCTCTTAATACACGGTCCCCGCGCCGCCGGCAGGAGCTGGCACCCACCCCAGTGTTCTTGCGGCAGGAGCTGGCACCCACCCCAGTGTTCTTGGGCTTCCCTGGTGGCTCAGCAGTAAAGAATCCGCCTGCAGTGTGGGAGACCTGGGTTCCATCCCTGGGTTGGGAAGATGCCCTGGAGAAGGGGACGGCTACCCACTCCAGTATTCCGGCCTGGAGAATCCATGGACTGTAGAGTCCATGGGGTTGCCAAGAGTCGGACACAACTGAGCAACTTTTTCACTTTCGCTTCAGACCAGGGTTTGGGGAACCAGGGGATGGAACAGACGAGACTGACCTCTGTGTGGGGCACATGTGTCCCCCCAGTCCCCATCCCTCCAGACCTGCAGCTCTTGCTTAGTCATCTCCCTGCCACTCGCTCGTCCCCAGGCTGCTCGTCTTCCCTGATGTTAGTTCAGTAAGAAAGTGAAAGTGAAGTCCCTCAGTCATGTCCAACTCTTTGTGACCCCCCGACTGTAGCTACCAGGCTCCTTCATCCTTGGGATTTCCCAGGCAAGAGACTGGAGTGGGTTGCCACTGCCTTCTCCAGATCTTCCCGACACAGCAATTGAACCCCGGTCTCCCGTTTTGTAGGCAGACGCTTTACCATCTGAGCCACCAGGGAAGTCCATATATACGTAATTTATTTATTTGGGGCTGTGCTGGGTCTTCGATGCTGTGAGGCCTTGTCTCTAGCTGTGGTGAGTGGGGCTACTCTTTGCTGCGTTGCTTGGGCTTCTCCTGGCGGTGCCGTCTCTCGTCGCAGAGCACAGGCTTGGTAGTTGCGGCGCACAGCCTTAGCTTCTCTGTCGCATGTGGGACCCTCCTGGATGAGGGATTGAACTCGAGTCTCCTGAGCTGGCAGGCAGATTCTTTACCACTGTGCCACCAGGGAAGCCCTAGGTAGTTCGGTTTCTCATGCTGCCTGTATCATTTTAACTATTCATCGTGGCTGGGATTTGATGCTTCAGCAGGGCAGCCCTGCCTGCCCTGGAAATCAGCTGACGGATGTCCCCGTGGGCTGGGCGGGCCCCACAGAGTGTGGACTATGAGACTGTCCAGAGCAGAGATCTGCTGCAGCTCTGAGAGGAAGCCAGGCCCCTGGGCGGGGGATACGTCCTGGGAGGCTGGCTCAGACGAACAGGTGGAGAGTCAGAGAGATCTCAAGGGTAGCACCATCCTGGAAAGTAACCGGCCTGGAAAGGTAGCGCAAGGGGAGGTGGGCTGCAGAAACCTTCAGGGGGGTGGGAGGATGGTGAAGGGCCACATGTCAGCTGGACATCTTCTCTGGGAACAAGGAAGATGTCCCTTTTGGGGGAAGCCTTGGGACACAACCTCAAGGCACACCTCAGGAAATAGGATCTGGGCCCACCTACCTGGGGAGGAGTCGAAACAGAGTTCCAGAAGAGGAGAGTTCCCCTCACGCAGAGCGGGTGCTGGGCTGACTCACCCCAGTAGAACCTGAGCTTGTGAAGGGCCTGAGCGCATCCATGAGGCTTGGCAGCGAGAAGTGGAGTGACTGCCCCGGGTAACGCGGGGCGGGCTGGACTGGACACGTTTAGTCCCCAGCACCCGCCGAGCACCCCAGTGGGGCTGGGCGGCTCCAGAGTCCGGCCCTGGGCTCCTGACTCGCCCTCCAGTGCTCCACCAGGCACCGGGCCTCCTGCCTTGTCTGGCCTCGGACTCAGACAGGGTTGGGCCCAGGTTTCCAGGATGAAACACAACCAAGCTCACGCCCAGGTCTAAAGGGAGGTGGCAGATCAGGAAGGGGCAGTGGAACTAGCTCCGCTGATTAAGCTGCGCGTGTGAAGCTCATGACTCTGCATTCGTGTTGACCTTCACCCGAGACAGTCACAGACTTTAGACAGTGGGAATGGGTTGTTGCGGGGCCTTCCCTGGTGGCTCAGATGGCAAAGAATCCACCTGCAATGTGGGCGACTCAGGTTCAATCCCTGGGTCGGGAAGACCCCCTGGAGAAGGGCATGGCAACCCACTCCAGCATTCTTGCCTGGAGAATCCCATGGACAGAGGAGCCTGGTGGGCTACAGTCCACGGGGTCGCAAGACTCGGACACGATTTAGTGACTCAACCACCACCACACGGGTTTTTGAACCTCTTTTGAGGGATTGAGATTAGAGAGAAATGAGGGGGTGGGATAGGCTGGGTTGGGGGAGGGCTCAGAGGGTTGAGGAAGCCATCCGGCAGGAGAGGTATGCGCAGCCAGCAGGAGGGGGTGCTGGCTGGACACGAGGCCTGCACAGGTGAACTTGGGTGCTCCATGGGACAAGAGTGGGTCTCTGTTTCTCTCTGAGAGAAGACAGCCCTTGTCCCACTCGGTACTGGATGAATTCCTGGAACGTTTGTTCAAGACATGCCCCATTTCAGAAGGTTCTGGGCAGGAACAGCCAAGTGAAGAAACACCTGGACTCCATTACCCAGCCCTGTGCTGGTATCAGACTGGCTAATACTTACCCAGTGCTTTATGCTCTTGGCCATGCTTGCCTCACTGGTAACTCTGAACAGTTAAGGAAGGTGTTGTTATTCCCATTTTGTAGATGAGGCAACCGAGGCTCCTGGAGATTGATGGGCTTGCTTAGATCACAGCCTTGATGCATAGGAGAGCCAGGCCCCAGACGCCCTCACCTTCTAAATCCCAGCGTTGTGTCCTTGGCATGTTCGGCCGCTTCACCTATGGGTGGGAAATGGAGGTCCAGGCGTGAGTGTCTGGGGATAGACCCAGACCATCTTGCTGGGCTCCTGGACTTCAGTGCTCATGGGGAGCTGCTTGGTGGGGCCATTGTAGCGTGGCTGTATTTCCTTGGCCAACAGCTTCATTGGCTCCAGGGCCACGGGGTTGTCCCAGGTTCTGTTGCTTGGTCTTCACTGGCTTGTGTTCTCTCCCTCACATTAGCCTTGACAGTTGTATTCAATATGAGAATGAACAAGAAATAAATCGGTACTTACACTGGCTCAGACGGTAAAGAATCTGCCTGCAATGCAGGAGACCTGCGTTCCATCTCTGGGTTGCAACATCCCCTGGAAAAGGGACATGTTCTCTCCCTCACATTAGCCTTGACAGTTGTATTCAATATGAGAATGAACAAGAAATAAATCGGTACTTACACTGGCTCAGACGGTAAAGAATCTGCCTGCAATGCAGGAGACCTGCGTTCCATCTCTGGGTTGCAAACATCCCCTGGAAAAGGGACAAAGCTACCCACTCCAGTATTCTTGCCTGGAGAATTCCATGGACAGAGGAGCCTGGTGGGCCAGAGTCCACAGGGTCGCAAGGAGTTGAACATGACTGAGCGTCAAAATACGTCAGAACTTCATGAGATATTTTCATGCCCTTAATCCCAGCGCCCTCGGGTCACAGAGGACATGTGGCGAGATGCCATGGGCCTTGGCTGTGCATTTTCCATGGAGTCCTGTCCTGCGCGCCTGGGCCCCTGAGTGACGTGTCTGCTCTCTCCTTCAGAGCCGCCAGCTTCAGGAACTTCACCTTCATCCAGCTGAGCGGGGAGTTCTCTCGGGGGAAGGGGCTGGACGTGGGCGCCCGCTCCTGGAAGGGCAGCAACGTTCTGCTCTTCTTCTGCGACGTGGACATCTACTTCACCTCCGAGTTCCTCAACACCTGCAGGCTGAACACGCAGCCAGGTGGGCTCCCCTCCCGGGCACCCTTCTCGGCACAGCTCGCTCTGACCACCAGCTCCCACATTAGCCTTCAGCCCCCCAGTGACGGAGACAGGGGAGCTGTCTCATCATTTCCTCCTTTGGTATCGCGCTGGGGCCCTGTCGGCCACTGTAGCTCTGGGCTCTCAGTCCCAAAGGCGCATTCATAAACCCGTTTCTGTTCTCTCCTGGGAGGTCAGCTTCAGGGGACAACCAGGAGCAAGTGTGATGAGGAGGACGTGGGCTGAGACCACAGGGAAGGCGTGCCTGTGGGCAGCCCCCAGGGCAGGAGGGGCCCCAAGCAGAAAGAACCCAGGACCCAAAAACTGTTCTCAAAGCCTGGGACTCAGTGGCAAGGCCAACACTCAACTGCTAGCCACTGGAATGGCTGTGTTGTTAAAAAACCTGAAACGCTTCAATGTCAGTGGATAAAGAGCAGCTGCCCTAGGCTCCCTGAGTCTGTTCCTGCTGCTTGAGGTCACCCTGGCCGACTGTCCCAAGAGCCAGTAGTTAAAGGGTTAAGATCTGGCAGGGCACGGGGCATTGAGACCCTCGTTCACACCTGTTCCCACTGGAGGTGTCCAGTGTTGGAGCCACTGGCCATCAGCCCTTGGAGCATCACCCTTGTCCTGGGAAGTCAGGCATCCCAGTCTGTCCATCTGGTCTACCTGATGCAGTTCTAAGATCTGCGAGGGTCTAGTGAAGAGAAGCAGGGACATGCACACAGACACCAGGGGTGTGTCCGAGGGTTGAATATAAATGATTAAGCCTAATAGCTTTATCTGTCCCTTTAAGCAAGTGTTTGTTTTCTGATCTGCAGGGAAGAAGGTGTTTTATCCCGTCCTTTTCAGTCAGTACAATCCTGGCATCATATACGGCCATCACGATGCAGTGCCTGCCTTGGAGCAGCAGCTGGTGAGTGCTCCCCTTGGGGCCTGGGTGGGGGGTGCTCTGTTTCATGTCTGTCGTCCCCAGGGGCACCTGGCCACGAGTGGAAGTGAGTGGAAATCTGAGGGCTGCTTCCTTAAGTAATTTGTAAGTTTGGCAGATTTTCTGGCCTTTGCTCCAGCACCTCATCTATTAAAAAGTACTTGCAGTATTTAAAAGTGGGAAGGAAACAGGAGCGGTACCTTACAGAAAGGTAGTTTCATACCTTTATAGCTTTCTTCTGGCATTTTGGAAACCAGTATCATTGTATTATGGACGAAGCACATTTTCCCTTTATTATTGCAGAGCGCTACAAGGTAAGAAAGCTGAGGTTCAGGCTCCGATTGGACAGGTAGAAGATGGAAGTTAGGAAGAGGTGGCTGACCCCCTGGGGACACAGTGAGTTAGGGAGGCGGGGCCAGGTCACTGCTCCCGCTTACTGTTCCATTCCCATGGGAAGGGTCACTGGCCAGCTGGCTTTCACAGGAAGGGGAGGGACTCTGTGCTGAGATCCTGGTGCACAGGTGAGGGGTAGACACAGCACCCAGGCGCTCCTTAAGCTGAGATGTCTTCATTGCTCCTTGCAGCAGAGAAACCGTGTAGGTTTCAGGAAGACATGTGAAGGCAGCAGAGGGTCCCTGTGCCGCTGGAAGGCGTGCCCCCCAGGGTTGTTGTCACCTGGCTGCCGTCATCTGTAGGGACCAGGGTGCTTGTCTAAAGCCAGTGCCGGCTCAGGCTGCAGGCGGGGGCCACTGCCTTGGAGGCCCCGTCTCTTGTGGAGACGTAAAGCCGAGCTCTGTTGCCTCTCTCGGTGGAGAGCAGAGAGCGCCTTGTGACCCTGAGGAGCGCTGGAGTCCCCGGTACTTCCTGCAGCGGGAAAGGAAGCTGATTTCATTGAATACGTGTTCTAAGAAATTCTTTTGGAGGGCCGATTCCCTGCTGAAGCTTCCAGATGTAGGAAAACCTGTTGTCTCCCGTCCTCTCTCCGCCCTCATCCTGGGTCCCCTTCCTGTTCTTCTCTGGCAGCTGATATATAATGACCTTTTCCAGAAAGTTCCAGCTTGGGCTACTCCAGGCTGGACAAGGGTGAATCTGCACCCCGTCCCAGTTGGAGCCTGACCATCATCCTCTCTTCCCCCAGGGAAGTTTGAGTATCGCAGCGTCTTTGTCCGACTCTGCGTGCTGGGTGTATATGCAGGTGCTTTGCACATCAACACTGGAAGAGTTCTTCACGCCCAAGAACCAGTGCTTACCTACTTAGGGGTGATAACCGTCCCTGTTGAGACAGAGAAATTTCACATTTCCTTTCCATAGAGTTCTTAGCTTCTCATAGGGCTCCCGTGGGAATCGAATTCCAGGTTTATTTTCTTTCAACCATTCAGAATAAAAGTTCCTCTGAGTTTAAACAAAGTACTCCTTTGCATTTGACAAATGGGCTTCATGGTTCAGCTTCAAATCAAGGCTTACGTGCTTGCAGGGAATTCATTTCATGGAACAGGTTAAAAGTTTCATCCTTCTGTTGCCGGTCCTGTAGGGAAGCCGGAGGATCTGGTCAAACCAGTTTCTCGGATCCTCAGAGTGAGTGGTCAAGTCAGAGGCAGAACTTAGATTGCTGTGTCCACAGCTCCGAGGCCTCTGAGCTCTCCTGCAACCTTAACCCCTCACCTCCAAGTCCACCTGAGACCTTCACTCTTCCTCCTAGACAGCCTGGGTCACACAGCCAGCTAGAGCTCAGGTCAATACCGGGATTCACTTACCTAGTGTGGTGGAAACAGTTTTGCTCAAGATCTAGGTGAGAACAGAAATAGAAGGGAAGTGTCAGAGGAGAACATCCAACCCCAGAGTGGACATGTGGGTGCAGAGAGGGGAGAAAATAAAAGGTCATGATTGGAGTTGGGTGAATTAGGAAAGACTTCCTGCCAGGGGTTCATCTTGGCTCAGTCTTGAAACATCCGACACATACATATTAATAAGTTCTCGAGAGCCTCTGCTGGAACACGTCAGTATCGAGGGTAAGGCAAAGCTCAGATGCAGAACTCGGCTGTGACAGGTGATGGACACGTCCAGACAAGAGGCAGGCTTTGCCAGTAGCCCTGCTGATGTGACTTGGGTACCAGTTGTCACTTCTGGCTGTTGCCTCTGACACTGGATGACATTTGATAACATTTGCCTGCAGACAAACGTGAGAAACCAAATTTAAGGGGACTTCTTTTGTGTTCGGGTTACTTCTTTCTGTACATTTGAGTACAGTTAGTAATCAGCATTAAGTGAAATCGTGGGATTTCATACTATTGTTCGACCTATTGAGTTTTAAACCTGAGATAGGCCTTGCTGATGCTTTAGTGTAGAAACAGCCTTCCAAGAAAGGAATAACCCTAGTTTAAATAATTGCTAATTTCAGACATCCCCTTTCTTGGGTTGAGCCTTGTCAGTTCCTGCTGAGGCCCCCAGCAAAAAACTGTCAGAAATACTCTCTCCTGACGCTCAGTCTCT
>SJYC01125405.1:29-34021 GCA_006408675.1 Madoqua kirkii | reverse complement strand
TAAACCTGAGATAGGCCTTGCTGATGCTTTAGTGTAGAAACAGCCTTCCAAGAAAGGAATAACCCTAGTTTAAATAATTGCTAATTTCAGACATCCCCTTTCTTGGGTTGAGCCTTGTCAGTTCCTGCTGAGGCCCCCAGCAAAAAACTGTCAGAAATACTCTCTCCTGATGCTCCAGTCTCTCTGTCACCTTAGGCCAGAGATGGATTCCAAAACACAGATTAATCCTATTAAAAAAAAAATCTTTGAGGACTTCGCTGATGGTCCAGTGGTTAAGATTCTGCGCTTCCAATGTCGGGGGCACAATGTGGCTTCGATCCCTGGTCAGGGAACTAAAATCCCACAGGCCCTGTGGTGTGCTCCAAATGAAGTGTTCAAAGCCCCGTCTGTGAAGGGAGAAGGAGCTGCCTGTCTTCCAGATGCCAGTCCTCCCATGGGGCCTGGTTTGAGTGCCCTCTGACATCTCGGGACAGAGCTGAGGAGACATTTGCTTGCTGGTCCCGGCCACACCAGCACAGCCCTGACCCCTGATTCCTTTGGGGATGAACTGCCCTCCACAATCTGATGCTCAGACTGATCACAGGGGAGTTGTCTGCAGACCTTGGCACCCGGGTGTGACCTGTTGCTCTGCCAGGCGGGCAGCCCTGCCCGGGGTCTCCCGAGCTGCCCGCCCTGCCACCTGCCCAGGGCCATCTCCTCTCCAGCACTGAGGCCATGATGCCTGGTGTGCAGGCCCGGCCTCAGCTCTCTTTGCTTAGACCCTTCTCTCTCCTTTCGTCCAAAGAGGACTTTGCCACTGGCCTGAATTTCAGTTTAAACTTCTAAGAACTGATAACTGGGCCTGGGCCATCGTTTCGGTCTGTTTCTGTTTGTTCCACTAGCAGACTCTCCCTGAGAACCGAGAGTCCCATTAACACACGCTGTGCCCGTGGCCTTGGGGCAGCTGGCACTCTGCCTGCGTGGTCCCGTGAGAAGGACTGTCCCGCTCACATCACAGGGAGAACCTTGCAGCTCAGGGGCGGTGCCACTTGTTCAGAAGCCTCCATGCTGGGGCGCAGGTCGGGGACTCCCTGACTGCAGCAGCGGAGGTGGGGGCGTGTTCTCAGTTCCCCGTGCTTCCAGGGGGCAGAGGGTCTGACTTCGGGTCACAGCTCCCAGGACTGAGTCCTGATCCAGCACGAAATCCTTCAGAAGAGACTTCATTTTTTTTTTTAATTTTATTTTTACTTTATTCTATGTTATAATACTATATTGGTTTTGCCATACATTGACATGAATCAGCCACAGGTGTACACAATCTCCCGATGCCGAAGCCCCCTCCCACCTCCCACCCCAGAGACTTCATTTTTTAATGCAGGTAAAAGGGGACTGGTGGAAAATGTGAGTTACTGCAAGTCTTGGAGCAGGTGGCAGTTGAGTCCATTCTTAAACCCACTCTTTGAAAGCCCTGGCTTGCGAAATACCTTCCTTCTCAAGAAATGGTCCTCATCACAGCCACGCTAGTGCTGATCGGGGCTCAGGCCTGACTGGCTGAGTGAGCGAATCATTCCGTCTCCCAGCCCGAGGCCCATGCACACGTGGTGTAGCCTCGGGGCCCAGACCCCCGGGGGCCTATGGCAGGGTAAGGGGCAGCCTGGCCCCGAGACCCGCAGACCGGGCTGTCCGCTGCTCACTGCGTGATTCCTGGCCCAGGGCAGGCCCTTCCCGGAAGGTGTTTACGGAGCATCCCAGGACGTCAGCAGAGCATCGCGCCAGGCCAGAGTCAGGCCTACAGACCCCGAGCCTGTGGGGTTTCTGGTGACGTGAGGCCGTCCAGACGCAGCAGCCTTGGTTCTGGGGAGCCTGTCTCTGACGCGGCGGAAGTATTCTGCCTGAGGATTTGTGGTTTGGTTTACCTTCTGACCCAGCGTGCTTCCTGCGTGAGTGCGGGGAGCCGCCTTCCTGCATCTGTGGGGAGAGGCCGATCTGTGCTTGGCGTTCCGTCCTGCTCGGAAGTCATCACTCCCGTCGCGTGACCACCGTCCCGTAGGGTGTGGCCGGCCCAGTGCCTGCTGGGCTCGGGGCGTGGAGACAGGGCTGGCGGAGGGGCAGGCGGCCTTGCGACGAGCAGGCTCTGGAAACGCGTGCAGTCCCGGCCGGGCGATGCTCCTCTGGCGCGGAGGAGGACATCGCCCGTGTGTGTCGCTGTGCCCCGTCCGGGAGCCGGGGGCAGAGGTTCTAAGAAGTCGAGCCGTCTGCTCGGAGCCTAGGAAGGCGGAAGCCTTTCTATCTGTGGGTCCAGATCTCACAGTTCTGGGGGCCTCCTCGGTGGGCACCTAGGCCTTGGGCCGAGCTCCTCGTGGCTATCTGAGCCCTATCTGAGCTGCGTCTGTCTCCGGCGGCTGGGCGCTCTCCTTCTTCGGCGGAGGAGTGACTGACGGCGCCTGTGCACGGTGGTTCGGGGGCTGCAGGTCTAGCCGTGAAGGAGACCGGAGCATTGTTCGCCAGTGGTGGTGGGTGGGTGTGCACAGCGGATAGTAACAGCCCATCTGCAGGAGCGCTTCTGGGAGCCATGGTGTTTCAGGGAAACCGTAAACCGGCCGGCAGGACGCGAAGTGGGAGCTAACGCTGGCGGGGGCTCAGGGTGACTCAGCGGAGTCCCCGTGGTGGGCAACCCTGGCCGGGTGGTGTCCGGCGCGTGTCCAGCCTTTGGAGGCCTGTGAGCCTGGCACATTCACGGGACCCAAGACAGGCAGCGCAGGCAGGAGCAGATCACCCGGGGCCTCTGTGGGCCCCGGAGGCTCCCCTAGGGTTTTATTCCGATGGCCTCGGAGCGGAGGGAGCTAACCCACTGCAGGGCGTGGATGGGGCTGGGCTGTAGTCTGATGCACACTCGAGGCCCCTCGGGCTCCAGCTGAAGGGCATGGCCTCGCCAGCGTGCCCATCTGGCCCCCAGAGGGGACCTGCTGAGGGCACCACCAGGTCTGCCCCCAGGAAGAGCTGAATGTCCACGCACTCTTCCCACAGTGGCTTTCCATGGCCTGAGGGCTTCAGAGCCCGCGTTGAGAAGTGTTTCTGTGGCTCACTCCCCGCCCCCAGGTCACCGTCCTGTCGCACTGTCCCCAGGCGAGGGCCGCAGCTTGCCGGGCTCTGCGTCCACTCCGGGTCCTGGCCGGCCACCTCCATAATCCCTCTCTCTTCCCCAGCACTGGCCCTTGTTTTTCCCACTTGGGGCTTTCTCTCAAATTCCAGGAGTCTGACGCACACTCGAGGCCCCTCGGGCTCCAGCTGAAGGGCATGGCCTCGCCAGCGTGCCCATCTGGCCCCCAGAGGGGACCTGCTGAGGGCACCACCAGGTCTGCCCCCAGGAAGAGCTGAATGTCCACGCACTCTTCCCACAGTGGCTTTCCATGGCCTGAGGGCTTCAGAGCCCGCGTTGAGAAGTGTTTCTGTGGCTCACTCCCCGCCCCCAGGTCACCGTCCTGTCGCACTGTCCCCAGGCGAGGGCCGCAGCTTGCCGGGCTCTGCGTCCACTCCGGGTCCTGGCCGGCCACCTCCATAATCCCTCTCTCTTCCCCAGCACTGGCCCTTGTTTTTCCCACTTGGGGCTTTCTCTCAAATTCCAGGGACACCTCCGCCACACGTTTGAAGTTGGGGTGCTGGCAAGGCTCTCTCACTGCATTTTTACCCAGGCCTTGTCCCCACCGCCAGAAAGGACAGGAGCCATCAACTGCAGGAGAAATAGCGTCCCTGCCACCGCTGGGATGGAGCAGAAGCCATTTCTAAAAAGGGACTCACGGAGATTTTCCTAGGCTTTCCTGCCCTGTGAAATCTCTCCAGCTGGTACTAATAAATTATTATTGTTGCTGGGGGCTTACCCTGCAGCAGGCCTTTGTTCTGGAGTCGAGCTGGGAGGACACAGGCCCCCTCCTGGCCCTTCTTCTCCTTGGTCTGGTTCATGCCAGGCGAGTGCCGGTGACCGCTATGTGTAGATTGCAGTGGAATAAGGAGGTTTCATTGGCTGCAGAGTAAAGGGAATGTTAGGTCCATCACCGCTTCTGCAGGCCATCTGTTGAGTGTAGTCTAGCCTGTGGAGTGGATAGAGTGGAGCTTCCCAGGTGGCTCAACAGTACAGAATCTGCGTGCAGTGCAGGAGTCCCAGGACAAGTGTGTTTGATCCTGGGCTTGGAAGATCCCCTGGAGGACGGCATCGAAACCCGCTCCAGTATTCTCCTGGAGAATCCCATGGACAGAGGAGCCCGGTGGGCTACAGTCCATGGGGTCACAAAGAGTTGGATACGACTGAAGCAAAGATGCACAGACTGATGAATAGAGTGAGCCCCTGGCAAGGTGAGGGCGGTAGGGAGTGAGTGTTTGGGTGCTGGGCTGGATAAGCCCTCGGGCGACTTGGCTCAACCTCCTGATTAAAGAAGAGGAAACAGAGGGACCAGGGGCCCTGCCTGAGGCAGACGTGCTGGCCGGTGGGCTCGTGGGTCAGGACGTGCCGTTTTCAGTTAGCGAGGACCCAGGCCTGGCATCCCAGGTGGAGACCGCAGGCGGAAAGAGCCCCTGCTGGGGGGCCTCCTTTCCTCCCAGCACCTACATGAGCTTCCAGAACGAATCCAAGAAAATAACCAGTACGGTCACAAATCTTTTTGCAGGTTTACTGCAGCCGCACGTATATAAGTAACAAAAAACACCTTTGAAGTCTTGCTGCTCCAGCAAGTAGGTTGGAAATGGACTTTGGAAGTGAGACATGCACAGGGCCCGGCCTGGCTTTTTACAGCTGCATCCTCACCCAGAGGGGACCCCCCCGCCACCAGCTACTCAGACTGGGGAGCAGATGGTACTAAAGCAGTCCGTGGATGAGTGGACAGAGCGTGTCCCCAGGACCTGGCCTCATTGCGTCCTTGTCCTGGGCCAGCACTGCTGACTCGGGCCTTCTTTTTATCCCCTGAGGGGGTCCTGTTCGCGCCCTTGGGCCAGGATGGCTGAGTTCCAGGTGCTTGTCTCTCCTTCTTTCAAACGTCCCCAGCCCAGTATCGGGCTGGACACACAAACGGCTTTTCCATGGTGCTGCCCCAAACTGGCCCTCCCCCTTGGTCTCTGTGTGTGTGTGCAAGCCTACACCTAGAAACACCCCAGCTAGAGGTGCCAGGAGTCACCGGGCCTGTTGGGGACGGGGGGGCAGGGGCTTTGCTGTGCCCGGTCGTCCGCACCCCCCACCAGGGGATATCTGTGTCAGCGGCCCCCCTCTGTGTCCACTCCATCTCCCTCTGTCCAGTGATGGCGCTCTCCCTGCAGGTCATAAAGAAGGAGACTGGATTCTGGAGAGATTTCGGGTTCGGGATGACGTGCCAGTACCGGTCCGACTTCATCAACATAGGTGAGCCCAGAGCCTGTTCCCCAGTGGAGACCGTGCAGGTCCCTAAGAAGGCCACTCCCTGGGAGGTCGCTGCATAAACGTGGCTCCAAACCAAGTCGCTCAGGGCTTGGCCCTGCGCCCTCGGCACAGACCGTCCTCCCCTGGACGGAAGGGCTGGGAGGGTCCCAGTTTCTCTGTGCTGAGTGTGAAAATCCTAGACATCACTTCAGGTCCCCAGTAGGCAGTCACTGTCAACGTGCACACAGGCACACATACGTACGCCGATGCCTACACACGCGTGCATGCACGCATAGACACATCTAGAACCCAGAGGGGAAAGGCCCCCCGGTTGTAGATTGGAGGCCAAGTCTCAGAGAGGCAGAGGGACCTCACAGCTAGAGAGCCCCAGGGGTCTCCTGTCCCCTGGGAGACAGCATGTCACTCCCCGGGGCAGCACCCACTCTCCAGCCTGAAGAGGGAATGGCGTGGATTGTATATAATGAGGGGACAAGTGAACAGGCCAGAGCCGTGACCTTGGGCCCAGGGCCTCGGGTCATCCCCCAGAGGCCCGTCCTCACGTGGAGACCCCCACCTTTGCGTCTCCTGGGGGTCCCCAGTCTTGCGGTCTCTTCGCTGCCTCCCCTCCTGCCCAAGGCCTCGGACTTCTCCTTCTAAGGTCAGTGAGTCGATCTGAGGAGTTCCAGGAAGTTTGGTAGACAGCAAGGACTGTAGGACCCTCAAAAAAATCACCTAACTAAATAAAAGCCCAAGGGACTTCCTGTAGGTCTAGTGTTTAAGATACTAAGCTTCCACTGGAGGGGGCACAGGTTCAACCCCTGGTCAGGGAACTAAGATCCTGCGTGCCGTGTGGCACAGCCAAATAGAAAAAAACGAAAAAACACCTAATGCCTTGAAGTTAAGTCCTGTAAGAAACAGTAGAACGCACAAGTCAAGGGTCTCTGGCGAGTGTGCTCAGGTTCCCAGCAGGTCACCACGGGTGCTCTTTGATTTCTCTATAAATGGCCTAAATTATTATGTGCAAATCTAATTTTCAAAAATGACCTATTTTTAAACTTTTCTGAAGGAAATTTCCATTTTGAGAAATTCTTGTTTCCTTGCTCTGTGTGTAAGGAAAAGTGATTCTGTGATGATGTACATTTATTGAATTTGGACTTAAGAGAGGCACAGTGGCCGCAAGAGACTGGAAAGGGGCCCGACCCAGAGTCCTGCGTGTTTCCTCCCCTGCCCCGCAGCCCTGCCCACAGGCATGGGTGTGTCGAGGGCGCCCCCGCCCAATTCTGGCTCCACCCAAATCTGGCTCCATCAGAGCAGCGTGGCCTGGGGGCCTCAGGGAATCTGGCGAAAGGACAACGCCACTGAGCGTTGTTTGACTGTTTCTTATCCGAGGCCAAGAACTCTCGGGAAGCAAGGAACAGAGGCAAGCAAGCGGCCACTGCGTCCTGGTTCCGTCTGGGACGTGGTGGCTTTAAGTTAACAGGGTGATGTCCCATTCACAAAGGTGTGAGGCAGCCGCTGAAGTGACATGTCTGAAGGAAAACTGCAGGACTGTGAGGCCAGTCCGTTTAAAGTGACCCCTCACCGGCTTGTGGGGGCCGCTCACAGCCTTGGGGACTCCAGTCCCTAGGAGCGAGGGCGCTTTTGTAGGACATGAATTTTTCACACCGCCGGGCCCTCCCTGGTCTCTCCTCTGCAGGGGCGGGAGGGGGGCACGTTCGAACAGAGTCCCACGAATTTCCGTTCAGAGGTTTGGGTTGGGACATGGGGGGCGCTGCGGGCATCGCTGACCCCCGCGTTGCTATGACGACAGCCCAGCTGCGGCTGCTCAGGCTTCCGGGATTCGGCGAGGCGGGGTGCGGTCTCCCGTCTCCAGGAGCTCGTGCTGGGCCACGGGGTTCCTGAGTTCTCTGACCCCGGCAGACGCGCACCACCGGGACTCCGGGGGTCGGGGCAGGGAGACCTCCCCAAGCTGCTTCTGCTGAGCGCGCTAGTGCGGGCCGGGGCCGGGGCGGGGGCCTCCCGGCACGTTCAGCCGTGTCTTCTGCCCCGCAGGCGGCTTCGACCTGGACATCAGAGGCTGGGGCGGCGAGGACGTGCACCTCTACCGCAAGTACCTGCACAGCAATCTGGTGGTGGTGCGCGCGCCCGCGCGGGGCCTCTTCCACCTGTGGCACGAGAAGCGCTGCGAGGACGAGCTGGCGCCCGAGCAGTACCGGATGTGCATGCAGTCCAAGGCCATGAACGAGGCGTCCCACGGGCAGCTGGGGATGCTGGTGTTCAGGCACGAGATCGAGGCCCACCTCCGCAGACAGAGACACAAGACGGGCAGCAAGAAGTCATGAGCGCCCCCTGCAGGGTACCAGGGGTGCGGAGACGCTTTATTATTTTCTTTTTTTCCTTTTTGCAGCTGCAGCAAGGAAAAATATTGCCCCACAAGGGCAAGGAAAGCATAAGACTGGTTAGTAAAACGGACGAGGGGGGGTTTCTCTCTGCCTGTGTAGCTTATGCAAGAGCATCAAACGCCCCCCACATCTGGCCTGCAGAAGCAGCCCAAACGCACCAAACCGCGGCGACCAGCAGAGACGGCCTCATTGTGAGACCGATGGCGTGGAGGTTGTGATTGTGTTTGCAGCAAAGCGAGTGCTATTCATGAAGGAAGGGAGGCTTTGTAAAAAGTTCATTAGGATGGAAGGCCAGCATCATGCCTCCCGGTCTGAGGGGTGATCAGCCCTTCTCTGGGGTCTGGGAGCTGAGCTATCAGGATGCCGGCAAGGAGACGGTGTGAAATTCAGAGATACACTCATGGTGATCTTCGTGGATACAGTAAGCAAAACCAAATGGACTAAAAGTGAGAAAACAAACCCGTAGCTATTGTATCATCTCCCCCAATGTTAACCAGAAGTAATCTGCTCATCTTTTTGATTGTAGTTTTAACCATCTCTGTTAATTTTATTTAAAAATGCACTTTTTTGGCTTATGAGTTATATTCTGCTTATTTAATTACCCATTTGCAAGCCTTACGAAGAGAGCACAAGTTAACTACATTTTGGTATTTTCTAAAAAGATACTTTCCGCTGCCTTGCTTCAGTTCAGAGCATCAGATTGTGACCCACAGCCGAGGATGTGGCAGACGCTGACCCTGTGGGGACTGGCCAGCAGACGGTCATCGGGGACGGCCTGGCTTGGGGCTGCTGACCACACGGGCACTCAGATACTTTATCTGAAGAGTATTTCCGAAGTGGAGCAACTGAACACCGGAGAGAGTGGAAAATGTACTTTTTACCTTAACAGAGAAGGAAACTCATTCATACTGGTGATAAAAGTCAGAAAACACGTTTTATCCTCAGGGGAACTGGGGACCACTTTTTTACCTGTTGAAATAAACCAAAGCAGGCTGTATGAACCAAACACTGTCTTTTCTAAGCAGGGTGCTCTTCCTGGCTTCTGGCTTCCATGAGAAGAAACACAAGGAAACGTCTTTAGTGAAAGGTCACTCCACCTACCAACGTCCAGTGGGACAGACGATTGTGAGGGGGCTCCTCCAACCCAGCCGAGCAGCAGTGACTTCATTGTTTTTTAAATTACCCTGTTCTACTCAGTCACCAAGATGCTTC
The DNA here is from genome assembly GCA_006408675.1 of Madoqua kirkii. Lineage (NCBI taxonomy): Eukaryota > Metazoa > Chordata > Mammalia > Artiodactyla > Bovidae > Madoqua > Madoqua kirkii. The sequence continues at coordinate 25,045 of SJYC01125405.1, read as the reverse complement.
TGAAAAATCTCATTTTATTACATTTTACAACTATTAAAAAAAAATAAATGCAGTTAACATTTAGTGGTTTCTGTGTTTATGTGAAAGTTACTGACTTATTAGCCAGCACCAGATATAGGAGCTAATTCTCTCTCAAGTGCCTTGCCTTCTGTTTGCCCACAATCAACTCATTGTTTAAAAGCTCCAGGAACAGTCAAGCTGTTGGTGGGTAAAAAAAAAAAAAAGTATTGTACTGATTTGTACTGGTAGTTCATAAAATCCAATTAAAACCCAGGACACGAGTGGAAGGCGGCATTGGACAGCTAATAAAATGTGATTTGTGGGTACGCTTTCTTCTTGAAGCCAGAACAGCAGGTCTTTAGTTTCTGGAGACGGGTTTCCTGAGTGTTGACCAGCTCCCCTTGGCTCTGCGGCGTTTCTGGGGAGGTCGTTCCCTGACCGGGGATGCCCTGTGTACCCAGCATCCCTGACCCCTCCTCCCATGATGCCTGGAGCACCTCACACCCCGGGGACCCCTAAACATTCTCATGTCATCTCCAGGTGACCCCCTGGGGGCACTGATCTAGCAGGAGGGGAGAACCTCGGTGGGCAGCCTGGCAGTTAATACAGTCTGCTTGTTCTTTAGCATTTTTCCTCTGTTCAGTTCTGGCTCTGCCGGGTCCTGGCTGCTGCTGCTCGGGCGTCTCTGCTTGTGGTCTGCGGGGTCTCCTCTCTTGCAGTGCAGGGCTTCTCCTCGTGCTGGCGTCCCGTCGCAGAACGCAGGCTCCCGGGTGCTTGGGCTCCATAGTTGCGGCTCCAGGGCTCTGCGCAGGCGCAGGCGCAGTCGTGGCGCGTCGGCTTAGCTGCCCCGTGGCATGTGGGGTCTGCCCAGATCAGGAGATGTGTCTCCTGCATTGGCAGGCAGATTCTCTACCGCTGAGCCACCGGGAAGCCCTGCTCCTATTTTTGATTAGAAGTTGAGGCGTGGTTTCCGAGGGCCCTCTTATTTCTACACGCACAGTGCTCCTGGAGGAGACTCAGGCCCGGGTCTGCCTCCCCAGCGGGTCTCGGGCATGGTGGGGCCGACCCTGCCCCCGCCAGGTCTTCCTCCAGGTCCAGAGGCTGCTCTTCAAGCTGGCAGCGGGAGCGTGAGTGTCTGCCTGTGACCTGAGCATCCCCCAGCGGGGCCTCCAGGCCGAAGTCCTTGAGTGACCAGCCATTTGGGCAGGTGTGAATGGCACAACACAGGTGCCTGAGGCCGACGTTGAGAACTGGAGTTTGAAAGACGCTGAGGGTGGATGAAGCGTGTTAGTTGCTCAGTTGTGTCGAACTCTTTGCAACCCCACAGACTGTAGCCTGCGAAGCTTCTCTGTCCATAGGATTCTCCATGGGTCTCACATTGCTGGCTGATTCTTTACCATCTGAGCTACCAGGCAAGCCTTAAGAGAAGAGACGGCAAAGTCAAACTCTCTCTATATATATATGTATATATGTGTGTGTGTATATGTGTGTGTATATACATATATATATCCCTCTTTTTAAAGCTTCCCTTGTGGCTCAGCTGGTAAAAAATCCGCCTGCAACATGGGAGACCTGGGTTCGATCCTTGGGTTTGGAAGACCCCCTGGAGAAGGGATAGGCTACCCACTGCAGTATTCTTGGGCTTCCCTTGTGGCTCAGCTGGTAAAGAATCTGCCTGCAATGCGGGAGACCTGGGTTCGATGTCTGGGTTGGGAAGATCCCCTGGAGAAAGGGAAAGGCTACCCACTCCAGTATTCTGGCCTGGAGAATTCCATGGACTCCGTAGTCCATGGGGTCGCAAAGAGTCGGACAAGACTGAGTGACTCTTATTTTCTTTTAAAGCCTAGGTAAAGGGTTTTCTCAAGGGGCAAGCAGCCTCGTTAAGCTCCTGCAGGCGGGGTCTGTCTTAGCTGGGGCTGTAACACACACCACAGGCAGGGTGGCCTCATCACCCAGCGCTGATGCCCCAAGGTTCTGGAGGCTGAAAAGTCCAAGGTCAAAGCACCGGCAGACCAGGTGTCCGGTGAGGACTTTTCATGTGTCTTCATGTGTTCGAGGGCAGACAGAGGGCTGGCTTCCCTTCCTGTTCTTAAAAGGACACTAATCCTGTTGGGAGGCTCCACCCTTGTGACCTAGCACCTCCCAAAGGCTCCACCTCCAAATACCATCTCATCAGGGCTTCATCCTGGGAATCTGGTGGGCACATTCAGTCTGTAGCAGGACCTTCCCCAGCTCCCTGCCCAAGACACTTACTTATAAAAGCAGGGTTGCTGATGCCCCCACTGGAGCACGATGGTCAGGGACTCAGCACTCAGCCTTAGACAGCAGAGGCTGGCAGGGATGACTGGTGTCTTCTAAGGAGGAAGAATGCTGCCAGGAAAGCGCTGAGGCTTGGGCTCGCCTGGGGTCCCTTCCAACGCTGCCTCCTTGCCCCTCCCCCTGTCCTGACTCTATGTAAATTTCTCAGGAACTGGCCTTGGTCTCCTTGCTGGAGCAGGGTCCCTGGTAGAACCTGGGGTCCCATGCATCAGCCATGTGTGGACCATCCTCGTGAGAACCATCACTAACACACCCTCTCCCTCTTCTCGTAAGCTAGACACGTTGGCAGCCAGAGATGGTCTTCTGCTGGTCTCCATGGGAGCTGCTTTTGTGCAAGCTGCTTAGGTAGGAGGCGTCATACTTGCTGTTTCAGTTTAGCATGGCATTAGTATCCAGGCTTTCCCAGCCACGCACCTGGATTCGAATTCAGGCCTTTCACTTCCAGCCCGTATGATCTTAAAGCTGACAGTCTCCACCCCAGTTTCCTCATTCAGGGTCATGGATGAGATCACATTTATATCATAGGACTGCCTGGGGAATTAGGACACGTCATGAAACAGCACTCCACGAGTATTCTTGCCTGGAGAATCCCATGGACGGAGGAGCCTGACGGGCTACAGTCCTTGAGGTTGAAAAGTGTGGGGCACGACTGAGCAACTTTCACACTCGCACACGCAGCAAGCTTTCATGTCCGGCACCAGCTCCACATTCGCAACTGTGCTGTTCCCGGCGCACCCCGCCCTCTTGGGTGTAAGGAGACAGTGGGCCTCACAGGAGACGTCGTGAGACCATCACGCGTGCAGTGTCCTTTATTTTTGTCATTCTGAAAACCATTTCCGTCTATCCGAGGATGAGTTACTAGGAGTGTAAAGTACAACGAATAGTTTCTTCCTAAAATTCTGTGCTCAGTAATCTCGAATCGGTGACCCCCTCGGCAGAGGCACAGAGGTTTGGAAGCATAGCTGGGCACCTGTCTAAAGGACAACTGTCTAAAGCAGCTCGTTTCATTACTTCCGTTTTCCAGGTACAGAAAACTGAGGCTCAGAATGACCGGGAGCTGACCCGGAGGCCCTGCCAGAGAGTGGCCTTGTGTTTCCTCCCAGGACCAGCTCCTGGCCTCCAGCCCCACCTGAGGATTCCCTGGGCAGTGGATGGAGACTGGTCTCTGGTGGCCCAGGGACACTGAGCAGGTGGCCACTGCCCCCTCCAGCTCTGGGCCATCACTGGATGGGTTGGAGGCCTCAGAAACAGGTCATCCAGTAGGCCCCCAAGGTGTTAAAGCTGGCCTTGAGTTGGAGGGGCGGCGAGGTGGGAATTCTTGCATTTTGGAAAAGACTTGACATTGTTTCTGAGGATGGCTGATCGGAGAGAGCACCCTTGCGTGCCAAGTTCCTTCAGTAGTGTCCAATTCTCTGTGACCCCATGGACTGTAGCCTGCCAGGCTTTTGTGTCCCTGGGACTCTCCAGGCAAGAACACCCGGGTAGGTTGCCATCTCCTCCTCCAGGGGATCTTCCTGATGCAGGGATCGAACCCAGGTCTGTCTCTGCATTGGCAGGCGGATTCTTTACCACTAGCGCCACCTGGGAGGCCCTTGGGCGGTTCTTAAAAGAGTGGGTGTGTTTTACCCCCAACACTGATTAAATAGCTGGCAGGATGCGTCAGATGTGTGGTCCTTAGTCTGATTAGCTTTATGCTTGAATGCAAAGCTGTTTCTCCTGGCAGGACTTGGTGCTTTGCTGTTGCTGCCAAAAGCTCAGGCCTGTGCCAGTTGGTTGGGGGGTTGGGCAGTGGTTTTTTCAACACAGAAAATTTTCTCTCAGTCAGCTGAGGTGCCTTCAAACATCTTGGCATTACTGATCCTCTGCACACGCCCCCTGGAGTAGCCAGCCCTGTGTCCCAGCTGTGTCTGCCTTGCCACTCTTTCGAGGGGAGGGGCTGGGGAGATGACCTGATGCTGGGATGCCTTGGGCTGTCTCAGCCTCTGTCATCACCAGAGGTTCAGAGAGGGCAGGGCCACCTTCATGACCTCTGCCTAAGACGCACCGGGTGCCTTTTTAGCTGGAAGTTGGCTGTGTGGATGTCCTGCAGGTGCTGCACGCAGGCAGAACCTGAGTGGGGGCAGGGACGCTGGATGAACCGGGCTCACTCCTCACCTACCTGAGGGTCAGACACGGTGGCCTGAGGCCAGCCAAGTACAACGCGGCCAGCACCTCCCTGCCTCCATCATGAATCCCGCAGCCTCCAACCTCGCGACTCACCCCTTGCCTAAACCCCCTCCAGCTCCAGGGTTTACGGATCTTTGACAGCTGACCTCACGTCTCCAGCTGGGATGGCTAACCTCATTTGAAAAGAATGAGAAAAATAAATGGAAATTAAAGGCAAACTCCACTAAACCTGTTTCTTGATAAATTTACGAGGGTTGAAATCGTATCAAGGATCTTTTCTGATGACAGAAGTATGAAGCTAGAAATCAATTAAATGAACAGAACTGAAAAATCATAAATATGTGGTGATTGAGCAGCATACTACTGAATAACTGCTGGGCCAAAGAAGAAATCAAGAGAGATTTAAAAATATTTTGAGACAAAAGCAGAGGTGTAATATACTAAAATTTATGGGATGCAGTAAAGGCGGTTCAAAGAAAGAAGTTCATAGCAATAAATGCCCACCTCAAGAAACAAGAAAAGCCTCAAAATAGCAGCCACACTTAACACCTCAAGGAACTAGAAAGAGAAGGATGAAGTTTAAGGTTAGCAGAAGGAAGGTAATAACAAAGATCAGAATGGAAATGAAATAGAGACCAAAAGAAAAAAAAAGGCACTAGAAGAGGTCAGTCACATTAAGAGCTGGCTTATGGAAAAATCAACAAAACAGACAAACCAGTGGCTAGCCTCTCTAGGAAGAAGAGAGGACTCAGATAAAATCAGAAATGAAAGAGGAAAAATTACAACTGATAGGTTAAAATACAGAGGATCACAAGAGACTACTGTGCATAATTATGTGCCAACAAACTGGGCAATCTAGAAGAAATAAATAAATTCCTAGAAACACATAACCTACCAAAACTGATTCATGATGAAACAGAACATTTGAACAGGGTGATTAACAAAGGGAGGAGTCAGTAATAAAAAGCTCCCAACAAACAAAAATCCAGGACCAAATGGATTCACTGTTGAAGTCTACCAAATACCCAAAGAAGAATTAATACCAATCCTTTTTGAACTTTGAAAAAACAGAAGAGGGAGCTCTTCCAAACACATTTTACAAGGTCAGCATTATCCTGAAACCAACACAAGACAAAAGTGCCACACAAAAATAGTTACAGGTCAATATGGTTTCCCCAGTGATAAAGAGTCTGCCTGCAAAGGAGGAGACGTGTTCAATCCCTGGGGTGGGAAGACACCCTGGAGGAGGGCATGGCAACCCACTCCAGTATTCTTGCCTGGAGAATCCCATTGACAGAAGAATCTGGTGGGTTACAGTCTATAAGAGTCACAAAGAGTCAGACACAACTGAAGCAACTAAACACACACACACAGGCCAATATGCCTGATGAACATTAGATGCAAAATTCTCAACAAAATATTAGTAAATCAAATTCAACAGCACATTGAAAAGATGATACACTGTGACCAAATGGAACTTATTCCAGGGATGCAAGGATGCTTCAAAATCTGCAAATCATTCAAAGCGATACACCAAATTAACAAAAAGGATAAAAATCATACAGTCAACTCAATAGCTGTAAAAAAAAAAGCATCTGACAAAATTCAACATCCCATTTATGATAAAAACTATTGGCAAAGTGGATAGAGAGGGACTATACCTCAATAAATAAAGGCCATATATAATAAGCCCACAGCTAATATCATACTCAATGATGAAAAGCTGCAAGCATTTCCTCTGAGATCAGGAAAAAGACAATGATGCCCAATTTTGCCACTTTTATACAGCATAGTATTGGAAGTCTTAATAAGGCAAAAAAATAGAAAGAAAAGGAACCCAAATTGGAAAGGAAAAAGCAAAATTGCCATTTTCAGATGACATAGTACTATATATAAACCCTAGATATTCCACCAAAATAACTGTTAGAATAAATGAATTCAGTAAAGTCAGTGTGCAAAGTTAACATACAGAAGTCAGTTGTGTTTTATACACTAATAACTATCAAGAGAAATTAAGAAGCTATCAGAGAAATTAAGAAAACAATCCTATTTACAATTGTATCAAAAAGAGTAAAACACCTAGGAATAAATTTAACCAAGGACGTGAAACACCTGTATAGTGGAAACCATAAGACATTAGTGAAAGACGTTGAGGAAGGCGTAAATAAATGTAAATACAGTCTGTGTCCATGGACTGAAGAATTAATGTTGCTCGAATGTCCATATTACCCAAGGCAATCTACAGAGTCAGTGCAATCCCTATCAAAATCCCAATGGTATTTTTCAAAAGATAGAACCAACAATCCAAACAAAAAAAACCACCAAATAGCCAAAGCAATCTTGAAACCGAGGAACAAAGCTGGAGGCATACACTCCCTGATTTCAAACTATATTACAGCTGAATCCACTTGTCAAGGGCCAGCTTTGGGGTAAAGGCAAGGTGATTGCTCACTTGGGAGATGTCAAAAATGAGGCAGCAGAGAATTCCCTTTCAAACCCAAACTAATCAAGCCATTTCTCTGCAAGTCAGCTGGCTGGTACATTCTGTGATTCCTCATCAGATCCTTCTCCTTAAGATTCCCTTTCCCCCTCAATTCATCCCAGAAACTAGCAAATGGGCCGTTAGGGTGCACAGCCCACTGATTGAGCCGAGCTGATAAAGGGGGAGGTGGATTCTGGATGCAGGACCCACTGATGACTGCCATTTGTGGAGGACGTCACACATTATACACGGCCCACGCCCTTTACACATTTATTTTCTAAGCCTCAGAGGGCCCCAGTGTGACTTTAGAAACTCCTGTTTCAGACATGAAGCTGAAGCTTCCACCCTGCTGCCAGGATCCAAACCCAGGCCTGCTGGGCTTTCTGCTGTATCAGGCTGCCCCGTTACCAGGTAATGTTTTCACCACCCACAAACAAGAGGGCAGCTTTACCGCTGAGGCCTCCTGCTGGCTTTCAGTCTGGGGCAGCAGCAGGGCGTCTAAAGCCCCCTGAACGGGGGTGAGAGGCCGAGCCAGTGGAGTGGAAACGGAAGTACTAACGTCCATGCTAAAGGCTGCCCAGGAGCAGAGTTCACACTGCAGAGTGGAAGGGAAAGAGTGGGCAGTTCTCCTAAAATGCAAGGAAGGGGTTAGAGAGGGGCAAACAGTGAGGAGGAGACTATAACCGTGGAAGCAAGGGATGGACATCAAAAGCGGGATTCATAGCTCTTCCTCAGGGTGGGGACACGCAACTCAAACGGAAGTGTTTAAAGATACAATTGTAGAAAACTTAGGTTCCTGGCATGCTGCGGTCCACGGGGTCGCAAAGAATCGGACACGACTGAGTGACTGAACTGGACTGAACTAGGTTTTGAAACAAAAGCCTTGTGCAGTGCAGTCTGGAAGGAAAACGTTTACCCTGTTCTTGACAAAATGAAAGCAAAGAGGCCCCTTGGAGACGCCTCTGAGCATGCCCTGTACATCACTGCGTGTCTTCTCTGTGCACCCTGGGTGCGTGTGTGTGACGCTGTCACCTGTGTTAGGATGCGTGTGCATGAAGGAAGCTGTGTCTGCAGAGGCCGCGATTGCAAAAAAATAGACAAAAATTATTTTTAATCTAAAAACAGACCTGGTGCCACAGCAGCCATGACCCTATACTAACAGGATGGGTAATTCCAACGCATTAGCTCAGAAGGGCAGTTTGGGGTACAAATGGTCCTGAGTGACCTGCCTGGGCCCTGGTTTCACTTTCTCTCCTTTCTCTGCATCTTTTGTGTCCCTCTTCTTGGTGTAAGGTTTGAGCCTACTGACACTTACTTCTTCATGTCGCTTGGCCTCCTGGTGATGCTGATGGGCAGAGACTCTCTGGTGCCCCCTCCTCGGCCTGCTGGCAGTTTGCTGAGGGTGCCAGGGCTGGCAGGAGGAGGGGCAGGGAGAGTGGCAGCAGAGGGTCTGGGCTGGCAAGAGACCCAGTATCTCCTGGGGGAGGGCTGAGTGACGCGTCAGGGAGCGGTATTTGGCATGGTCCCTCCGAGGTGGGTGGTTGCAGGGCTTGGGGAGGCTCCCAGACCAGGAAGCCTTGGCAGGCAGGTGTGGGCACTGGCTAGACCGAGGCCGTGGGAGGGCAAGACGTGGCCGTCGTGGACATCCTGGCCTTCAGCCACAACCAGGCTCAGACCCTGGGAGACAGAGTCTAACTGCAGAGCTGGGATGAGAATTCCGGCTTCTCCAACCCCACCGAGTTGTAAACAATTGCTGAATTATGTAAAACGTTCCCGCTTAGAATATCAAGTGTTACTCTTGGCCATCGGATCATCAAACACTGGACGGTTTCTTGTTCTGAGTATCAGTAACCAACAGGGTCAGATTGTGAACTCAAATCTGCTCCCCCTGCTGATAGCAGGTTCACTCACTCAGTCATCCTCTATTTTCCAAGTCTTCCTCCAGCAGGATGGTGGGGTGAGAAGAGGGTGGGGTACAGGGGTGTGTGTGTAATGAGATGTCACTCGGTGTAGCGGTGTCTGGATATGACTTCCTTACCTCCTCCAAAATAATTGTCAGCAGAGGGTGATGCCAACATCTTATCTGTCTTCATAATTGCTAGTGACTATAGGATATTTTTCTATTCATTTCAGAACACAGAGATTTCAGAGCTGGGTAAAATAAATAATGACATGGTTATCCCACCTTGTTTTGTTAGAAGTGAAAAACTGAGGTTCAGAGAGGTAGAGGGACCTGTCCAAGGTCATACAGCTAATGGTGGGAAGAGACGGGAACGGGAGTTTCTGACCCCCAGCCTTTGTGTGTCTCTGCAGTTCTGTGTCATGACCGCCAACTACTATTAGACATGAAAGCCGAGAGACTCGACCTCTCAGACAGCAGAAACCACACGGGACATTTTAAGCAACCCTAAACAATAATCTGGTTTAAAACTTTCTCATTAAAGCACACAAACACCCATGCATACTCACACACATACACATACCCCACCCCCCTTCTCTGACTATACACAGAGTGTGTTTTGCACAACCAACCCCTTCATGGACAGACCGCTACAGCCTTACACTTCCTTTAGAACAGCTGCCACAGGAGTCAGGCCCGGAGTACCAGTCAGGGCCCCTCTCCCAGGATGATCTCGCTGGGGTTCATCCAGGAGCCGCTGGAGGCTGGGGTGGCTCAGCGGGGCAGGAGACGCCAGTGCATCTGCCAGAATTGCCAGGGGAGGTTATCTCCCGCTCTCCCTTCGTTAGGAGGTGCCAGGCTGAACAGTGACCACTGGTACACAGTGCATGTCAGTGTCCGGGATGACATAAACATCCGTATTCATTTCCTGGGGGTCTCCCGTAATAAATTACCATAAACTCAGTGGCTTATGAAAAAGGACATTTATTGCATCGTAGTCCTGGAGGCTAGCAGTCTGAAGCTGAGGTGGTGTCCCAGGGCCCTGGGGAGGGGGAGCTCCAGCCCCCCTGCGGGCCCCCGTGTCCCCAGGTTTGCAGCTCCTCACTCGCGACTCTGCCGCAAGTGCCTCTGATTCCAGAGCCCCCTCTCCTTATCAGAACGCCAGCCGTGGGCCTTGGGCCCACCCTCATCTGGTCTGACCTCAGCCCCAGAGACCCTGTTTTCAAATAAGGTCAGGTTCAGGTGCAGGGGTGGGGGGTCTCATCCCAGGACACGCGGTGTCCAGGGTGCTCCCCCAAATGCCCTGCTCCGTCTGCCAACACCAGTCACGCGGGGGGCTTCCCCCCTCCTGCTCTGTGGTCCTGGCTGGAGCCCTGCCTGCTCCCCCAGAGCCGGGAAACCGCCTCACACACGGGCCCTCGCCTCCTGCCCTCGCCCAGGGAATTTCTGTCTGTGTGAAGCCCCTCTTCCGACACCTTCAAACTCCTTATTCAGTTCACCCCATCTCCAGCTCGTTCTCCCTGTGCGTCCCTCACCCTGGCTGCCACACGCTCAGTAAGTGAGGTGGGTGGGGGCGGTCGGCTCAGCCCCCAGTGCCACCTGAACCTCACCCGAACAGAAGCCTGAGACCTTCCCGGGAGGCTGCGGGAGAGTCTGGTTTTGAGGTGTCCCTTTATTCCGACCAGCTTCCCAGATGGCGCTGGTGGTAAAGAACATGCTTGCTGATGCTGAAAATGTAAGAGATGCGGGTTTGATCCCTGGGTCGGGAAGATCCCCTGGAGGAGGGCATGGCAACCCACTCCAGTATTCTCGCCTGGAGAATCGAATCCCCATGGCCAGAGGAGCCTGGTGGGCTACAGTCCACAGGGTCGCAGAGTCGGACACGACCGAAGCGATTTCGCTCGCACTTAGTTCCTACAAGGTAGCAGTTTCTCGGTTTGCCTCACACGTCGTTAGTGTTGCGGCCTGGCCTTCCTGTTAGGAGCTGTGGAAGTGCGGCTCGTCTCCCTTTACTGCTGGAGCATGTATGGCGTGGAGGAGGTGAAACTCGAGCGTGCGTGCAGGGATCTTGATGGGACCTCACGGGTCCTTTCACCTGCTCGGGGTCGGCCGCCGTGGCTCCTCACGTGCGTCCACAGCCGCGGGGTCTGCTGGCTGCAGGGCCCTCACTCAAACAGCTCCAGGTAGTCGGGCGGCTCTTGCTGCTGACCGCAGGGGTACAGGAGGAGCTCCTTCCCCAGGGAGGTGATGGGCTCCTCCTGTGAGGGAGACAGCACAGGTCAGGCTGCAGCCCCCCGAGAGCGGGAGGGGCCTCAGCCCAGGCTCCCGCATCTTACTTACAGGACACTTTCGCAAGAAGCCCCTCCTGCCTCGCTGGAGCACACAGCTTCTGGGCTCTCCCCACTTCACACAGAGCTTTCTTGGCTTAGGCAACCCCCAAAGAGGGATTTCTCGTCCACAAGCTGCCCTGTGGGCTCCCTCCTTCCCGGGCGTGTGCTCTCACTTAAGGGTGCTCTCGTATGGAAAAGAATGTATTTTTAAGAAGAATGTGTGTGTACATATATAATGGAATTACTCTGCTGTACGGCAGTAATTAGCACAACACTGTAAATCAACTATACTTTAAAAAAAGAAGTGTTCTCAGATGTGATCTGAGTGCACAGATTTTGCATCATCTCTTGCATTCTCTGCCCCAGTGGGTTCTCCCTGAGTATATGCGGAGGGACCAGGGTCAGGGATAAAGGAAGTGCAATTAACAATCCTTGTTAATGGGAAGGTTACCCACATGGCTCAGTGGTTAAAAGAATTCGCCTACTAATTCTGGAGGTGGAGGAGATGTGGGTTTGCTTCCTGGGTCAGGAAAATCCCCTGGAAAAAATGTCACCCCACTCCAGTATTCTTGCCCGGAGAATCCCACGGACAGAGGAGCCTGGCGGGCTACAGTCCGTGGTGTCACAGAGTTGGACACTACTGAGCATAAGCACTATTACTGGGAGGAGTTATGGAAGCAGGGGCTGATTTCCCGCTGCCCGTCTCAGTTCTCTTCCGTGGAACCACCTTCCACTGTCAGAGCCGCTGCAGGACACCCATCAGGCGCGAGCGACGCTGCGCGGGGCCGCACCTTGTGGTACTCCACCAGCTCGGCCAGGCTGGCGTGCTGCAGCTGGTCCACGCCCAGGAAGCTGTATGAGTCCGAGAAGGCATCTATGAGGAAGTGCTTGCAGCCGTCCTCGGACCGGTAGGACAGGGCGAAGCCCTTGACCTTCTCGTTGACCCGGATCAGAAAGCTGCCCGGCACGCAGGTGCTCAGAAGCTCGTTCGCTCTCTTTATGGTGAGGATTCCTGTGGGAAAGAAGGGCAGGGGTTTCAGCCACATCATTTCCGGAGCTCCCCTCCGCTAAACACAGCCGTGTGGATAAAGCCAGTAACCACCTGAGCAGCCCTAAGTCCACAGTGGGTTTCCTTGGAGCAGTAGTGTGGTTCGTCACCTGGTATTTGGTACCTGGGATGGGGTTGCTGCTAAGTCACTTCAGTCGTGTCCAACTCTGTGCGACCCCATAGATGGCAGCCCACCAGGCTCCCCCGTCCCTGGGATTCTCTAGGCAAGAACACTGGAATGGGTTGCCATTTCCTTCTCCAATGCAGGAAAGTGAAAAGTGAAAGTCAAGTCACTCAGTCATGTCCGACCCTCAGCAACTCCATGGACTGCAGCCTTCCAGGCTCCTCCGTCCATGGGATTTTCCAAGCAAGAGTACTGGAGTGGGGTGCCATTGCCTTCTCTGGGATGGGGTAGGTTCCATAAGCAAATGTGTAGTACAAATGGAGGGCTTCCCAGGGTGGTGCTAGAGGTAAAGAACCCGCCTGCCAATGCAGGAAGCGTAAGAGGCCTGGGCTTGATCCCTGGGTGGGGAAGATCCCCTGGGCAGAGAGCAGCGTTTCCGCATCAGCAGACGGAACCTCCCGCCTCTCCCATGCTGACACTCGGTATTTCGATTAGGGAGAAACCCAAAAGGCCTCCTGGTGAAAAGGCAACGGATCATCACAGCTCCTTAGTCTTGCAAGACTAAAGTTAGTAAAGTTAATTGAGAATTAAACCTAAGGATCCAGAGTAAAACGTCAAATGAAACCACTTCTTTTCTGTAAGTAGACCTTTGGGAAGGGAGGATTAGAGATCACCCGGCCCCGTCTTCCCTGCAGGGCCCGAACCCGCACGTCTGGGTGTGGGGGCTCAGCCCCAGGGCGACACAGGGCAACGGAAGGGCCTGCGGCCGTTTCCTCACGGACAGGAAACGCGCCTGCGAGGGAGGAAGCAGGCGGCCGCTGCTCTGGCGTCCCGGCTCTGCCAGGACCCTGCACTGCAGGCTGCTGAGTCCAGTTGCCTTCCTGCCCTTTCCCGACGAGACGGAGGTGCTGGACACAGCAGGCGCTGTGACTGAGGAGCCCCTGGGGTCGCTGCCGGGTGTCCACGTCAGGCGCCCAACTGATACCCAGTGAGCATCCCTGCGGCGACTGCTCCTTCTTGCTCGTTTCACCTTCTACACAACCGGTCCCACTGTGGGCACTGGAGGCTGAACCCAGGCCACCGGTGACCAGCCTGCCCAGGGCCTGCAGGGGCTGCGGTGTGAAGACTCTGGGTCTGACGCTCTCTGAAACCAGGGGGATTGCGCAGATTGCCTTCCTGCCCTTTCCTGACGAGACGGAGGTGCTGGACACAGCAGGCGCTGTGACTGAGGAGCCCCTGGGGTCGCTGCCGGGTGTCCACGTCAGGCGCCCAACTGATACCCAGTGAGCATCCCTGCGGCGACTGCTCCTTCTTGCTCGTTTCACCTTCTACACAACCGGTCCCACTGTGGGCACTGGAGGCTGAACCCAGGCCACCGGTGACCAGCCTGCCCAGGGCCTGCAGGGGCTGCGGTGTGAAGACTCTGGGTCTGACGCTCTCTGAAACCAGGGGGATTGCGCAGTGACTTCATCCTGGAAAGATTTCTCTCCCCTCCCTGACAGGCTGACTCTGAAATTCCAAGTGACTTCAATAGACGGTATGGATGTTGTCATTTATAATATCTGGATTTCAGCACGATGGAGTCCGATTCCTAGAACAAAAGCCTTTCTGGAAGATTATAACCAGAATGAGACAAATTCCTCAAGTCAGGTCATAAAGTAGCTGCAAATCAGACCGTCCGCGAGCCCCCCAGCCTGTAGCTGTTCTCAGCGTGCACAAACCCTGGCTCTGCCTCGGCTCCACCAGCGCGGGGCCCCTCTCCCCTCGGTGGCGCCCACGGCAGGTGCAGAAGGTAAGCATCGCACTTTGCTCATTCGCTTCACTGCAGGGTCGGTGTTCCTGAAGGGCACGAGCTCTCGGTGTGTCTGATGACACAGGTCACGTGCAGTTTCTCCCGATGCCATCGAGGGCAGCAGGGGCCTCCAGGGAGGTCTGGCTGAGGTCATGGCCAAGTGGCGAGCTTGGTCTGCCTACAAAGGGGGCTCTTGCATGCAAAATCAAGACGCTAATCACTCCTGCCCGGGGCGTGACGCTAAGAAATTTGTTCTAGTAGACAGTGGTCTCCCTCCAGCCCCCCGCTGAGGCCGTGATGGCCCCAGGCTGCCTCCCTCTGGCCTCTCCAAGGGCTCACCCAGCCCCACCTCCACCCGGTCAGCACGGTCCACAGCTCTGGAAGGGACCCGGTACGCCCTGCGGTCTCCCCGCTCCACCTCCTCGTGAGCAATCACCGCTCCTTCACGCCCTCAGGAACTGCCACCAGGAAGACGCCCAGGTCTAGCACATACCTCGGTCACAGTCAAGTGAGAAACATCCCTCTCCAGGACAGTCCCAGCACCCACCGCCACTAGACTGAGAGCTGATAACAGGGACCAGAGGTGCCCTCGTGTTTCTCCGAGGTACCCCCAGACCTGAGTCACACGCACACCTGTGTGACCCGCTTCTGGCACCTGGACAAGCCGTGTTTAATAACAAAACGATCGGGAACTCAGTAACAACAGCAGAGAGCTCTTCACGTCTGCCTGGCCCTCCCCTAGGTGGGCCTTCCCTCATCTGATCCTCACTGAGGCCTGGAGACGAGGTGCTGTCACGGCCCACCGAGCAGAGGGGAAGGCCCGCGTCTCAGAGGCCCCAGGGTGGGCCTGGAGCGTGGGCTGCAACCAAAGGCCAGAGCGGAGAAGCCAAGCTCGCACCCACCCATCCAGAACACCTGCCCCTGGCACGTCGGGCTCCAGAGGCTCCTACTCACTGAGTTTCTTCCCCAAACAGCTTTAGAATAAGCAGAAGCATGGCCGTTTGGGGCCTTCCCTGGTGGCTCAGCTGGTAAAGAATCTGTCTGCAACAGGAGACTTGGGTTTGATCCCTGAGTTGGGAAGATCCGCTGGAGAAGGAGATGGCCGCCCCCTGCGGTATTCTTGCCTGGAGAATCCCATCGACAGAGGAGCCTGAGGGCTACAGCCCATGGGGTCACAAAGAGTCAGACACGACTGAGCGAGCGAGCGAGCGAGCGGTGGCCGTTTTACAGATGGCAAAGCTGAGAAAGAAAGGTAGGCACCCGAAGCTACAGGACATGTTAGTGGTGGTTTCAGGCTCTTGTTCCAGGGCTTGACTTAGCCCAACCCACTGGGCTCATGAAACTTTCCTGGAGTTGGCTGAGAATTTAAAATGAGATTGATTTCACAAAGAGGTGTTCATTTCCCACTTGGGCAGCCTAAAGATGTGTTTTTCAGTGATTACCGAGTGCGGTCCCTGTATGTGGGGACAATGCACCACGACCCCTGTGACCCCCTCAGCTCAGGGTTCGGTGGTCGCGGATAAAGACGCCCCAGCCCGCACCTTCGGGGCTTCCTGATCGCAGGGTCTGCTGGGACGGTGGAGGCCCAGGTGGTCTCAGCCTCTCCCTCTCCTGCCATCTGTCCCATGCTCTCTGCCCCAGACGGTGGTACAGGGAGGTCATGGCACCAAGTTCACGTTCCTGATGGAACACAGCTCTGCTTCAAGGTGACCTCAGAGCCCCGCACTGCCACCTGCCAGGGCGGGGTGGACGAGAGAAAAGCCGGCAGTGTTTTCAAGCAGAGCCCTGCAGGCTGAGAGCGTACATGTCATCCCTGGTGAGTCACACTCGGGAGAGAGCTCCCCTACCTCACCCTCTTATCCTTCAGCACGTACAGGACGCGGGTTCAGAGAGGCTCTGGGTCCTGCCCTGGTCCTCACCACGATGCTGACATGCACCCTTGAGTGCTCAGGCGCCTAGGAAGTACAAGCATTAGTCTCTCGGTCATGTCCTACTCTCTGCGACCCCATGGACTGTAGCCCGCCAGGCTCCTCTGTCCGTGGGACTCTCCAGGCAAGAACACTGGAGTGGGTTGCCGTGCCCTCCTGCAGCGGATCTTCCTGGCCCAGGAATTGAACTGGGGTCTCCTGCACTGCAGACAGATTCTTTACTAGCTGAGCTATCAGGGCTCAAGCACCTTAGGGATGATGAAAAGTGGTCAGAGCTCTTAAGATATTATTCACAATGTTTCCCTAGTAATTCAAAGATTAAAATGACATCATTTGTTTTCACTTCATCACCTTAATGGCCAACACTTACTAAAGGTGACTGAGCATGCGTCACACACGGCTCTAAGTCCGTTGCACTTTATTCCTCACCGAGGGTTCCGACCAGCCCTGGGAGGCAGGTAACGTATTATCTGCATCGGACCGATGACAGGCAAGTGCAGGAGTTGTGCGACTTGCTGAGGCCGCGCAGACGGCCGGTGGGGGACGGGGAGCTGGGTGCAGGCGGCGTGGCCCCGGGGACGCACTTGTCACCAGCGAGCTGGCTCATCTCCCCAGCCTCCCGCCACCAGCGTCAAGGAGCAGTGTCCAGCCTGCTCTGACGGTGACAGCAGAAATCCAGGACACGGGCACGTGACAACGAAGACAGTGACGGCAGAAGCATGGATTTAATATCCGTGTAAAATACCCCAAGTAAACCCCCAGCAGAGCCGCTGTCCTTGGCCGGACCCACCCGCTCCCCTCTGTCTCGGCTCTCAGGCCCCTCCGCAAGCACGCGGGAACCACAAGCCTGGAGCCCCTGGGCATCAGTGATGGGATGCGCAGGGCTCCCGGCACAGGCAGGCAGTGACCCCCGTGGCCGGCACGGTCAGGGCGAGGACCCCACAGCAGCATCTGAAAAACCCAAGGGAGGGCTTTGAGGTTCATGAACTCCTCTCAACAGCAGTGGGAAAAGATACTAAGAGTTTTGCAGCAAATTTGCTGCACGGAGTAATGCCTGAAAAAAGTCAGGGTCTCCCAGGCAATTGTATCGTATTTGTTACAGGGAAGCCAGCGCTTCTCAAATCTGTAGGAGTACTCTAGCTTTCACGCCTTTATCTTCATCTTCAGTTAGTTCACAACTGAGCTAAGACTAGGCAGGCACAGCGAGCGCTGCAGAGAGTAACGTGGACAAAGCGCTCTGAGGCCACAGGACAGATGAAGCTTCGGTGCTGAGCGAGGTAAGTCCTCGGGCTTGTGGCTCAGGCTCTGCTGGGCCCTCCCAAGGTCACAGCCTCCCGTACCCTCCCCTGTCACACACAGGCACCCAGATCCTCCTGCTGCCAGCCACAGCCTCTCCCACTCCAAGAGGGAGATGAATCACAGGTGAAGTGAGGCAGGGTGGATACATTAGGGTGACTTTGGAAAGTCACACCCATTAGTCATTTGTGTGTAAGTCAAGACAAAGCTTGAAAATCCCTTTGTGAGAGATGGGCAGAATTTTGATGGCCCCACAAGTATGAAATCTCCAAGCTTCAGGAAAATGGCTGGAGGACAGATCATCGCTTAAGAGTGCCAGGGTCCAGGTTCATGAAGGTTTTAGCCTGAAAGAAATCTTGGCAGACTTCTGTGAGACTTTCTCAGTGCAACCCCTCCAGGTATACACAGTCAGCCCTGGAGGAGTGTGCTTACGGAGCCTGGACTGCACACTGGGGTGCTGAGGAGACTGGATTGCAGAGTAACTGGAAGAGCAAGACTGACTCCACGTTGCATCTGTTTCTTTTTTCTGTCTAACTTTTGTGCCCTGTGGCCTGTGCTGAGTCATGCTGGGCTCTGCACCTTTTCGAGAAAGAATGTTAGCCAGAGCCTGAAATATACAGGAAGCCCATTCCCAAGCCTCCGACCTTTGAAGGGTATAACTCTTTGACATTCACATAGAGATAAAAACTTGCAGAACAGAGAATAACATTTGTCTCTTTGGAGGTTTACAGGAACATTATGACCTGACCTACAGAGACAGCTGCAAGAACAAAGGATTCCAACACCAAGAAGTCTGCATCGGCCAACCATACCTCCCTCCCCTTTTAGTATAAAAGAAGTCTGAATTCTTACCCGGGGAAGATGCCTCTATAGGATACTTGTCCACCATCTTCTGCCTTTCCAAATAAAGTTACTATTCCATGTCCCAACACTTCATCTCTTAATGTACTGGCCTATCATGTGGCGAGCAGTGAGCCTGGACTCAGTAACACTGGGAGGACAGACACAGGACTCTTCCTGGACACTTCTCTCTAGGGAACCTAGGTTTGAGAGAGTAACTGCCTCCACAGAAATGGATACAATTTACTCCCCTTGGAGAATGAGTATTTGAAGTGTGTATCAAAAATGGAGGGGCTTCCAGGGTAACTCAGCTGGTAAAGAATCTACCTGCAATGCAGGATACCTTAGTTCAATTCCTGGGTCAGGAGGTTCCCCTGGAGAAGGGATAAGCTACCCACTCTAGTATTCTTGGGGTTCCCTGGTGGCTCAGATGGTAAAGAATCTGTCTGCAATGCAGGAGACCTGGGTTCGATCTCTGGGTGGAGAAGATCCCCTGGAGGAGGGCATGGCTACCGGCTCCAGTACTCTTGCCTGGAGAATCCCCATGGACAGAGGAGCCTGGCGGACTACAGTCCACAGGATCAAAAAGAGTTGGACATGACTGAGCTCAGCTCAGCGCAGGAAAAATGGAAGCAATCAAAATAGCTGTGGTATGAACTGTGTTGGTATCCTGTAGATGTTAAAGGGATTTACTTTTTAAGTAGCTTAAAACACAAAGGTTTTTAAAAATGTAAAGCATTTGGAAGGCAGGTTTGATCATATGCCACAACAGTAAAGACATTCAAAAGAAATAAATCAGGTGGAAATATTTAATCAACCATCTAATCACTTCCATATTTGGATAAGGAAGTGTAAATTACCTTTCGGAGGATTAATGATCAACTATTGATGCATAAAGCAAGCATGTGAATTCTCTGACAACAACAGAAGCAACTAGAGATCTCCCAAATCAGAAACCTGTCTGTGCATTTCCCTCCATCTTTTTCCCGTCTTCCCGCTTGCAGCCTCTGCTGGCATGTCTCACAGAAGCAGGAAAATGCTGATGGACAGAGTGGAAAAATGGGTCCGCGGGGCGATGGATGGACCTTCCAACTTCAGTCTTACTTATTCCCCAGCCCTTTTCTTCAAGAAGTGAGTACAGTTAATTATATACCTACCTACTTTGGGGACCCATAGCGAGAGACAGGATGAGTGCGATGACCGTGTTCAGCGGGGTGTCAAGTTAGCCAAGAGGGCTTCTCGACACTTATCGCCAACTGCACCAACAGCCCAGACTGGAAGGTGCTCTAACAGGGTGGAGACTTGGGAGAATGAAATGGATAAAAACAATCCATTGGACGATCAAGACAGTTCTGACCACTCACGCATGAGAGGAGGTAAGAGGTGAGGACAGAGAGAGAAGAAGACTGTCCTTCTTGAGGAAACAAAACCAAGCAGCTGAAATACTCAGATTATAAAACTCTAAGAGACACAGCACTGTTCAGCTACCCCAGGACACACTGCCGTCTCTCCACACCCTCCCTGCTAACCCCACACGCAACTGTAACTGCCTGGGATGACTGCAAGAAACTCCCTTCCCTGTTTGCGGGGTGGCTCTCCTCTGGTCCTTCCAGACTAGTGCTGCCTTCTGGGGTGACCTCCTGGACTCTGGACGTATCAAGGACAAGTGAAGTCGTTCAGTCGTGTTCAACTCTTTGCGACCCCGTGGACTGTAGCTTACCAGGCTCCTCTGTCCATGGGATTTTCCAGGCAAAGGTACTGGAGTGGGCTGCCATTCCCTTCTCCAGAGGATCTTCCCAACCCAGGGATCAAACCCGGGTCTCCCCCATTGCAGGCAGCCGCTTTATTGTCTGAGCCACCAGGGAAGCTACTATCAAGGACAGGTACTAGGTAAATAATTGAGGAATATAAGATCTATGTTATTGAAGTGCTGCTTCATCCTTGTATGTGATGCTGCTGCTGAAGACAGCACTTTTTGGCGGGGTGAGGCTGATGAGGACGAGAAGGGCAGAGGGGACTGGAGGGGACCAGAGGGGATCGGAGGGGACCGGAGGGGTAAACTTTCTCTTAGGCTGATCAGTTACAACAGAAACGCTGTACCAGGACCTAAGCCTTCTCAGATGTCAGCTGACTTACTTACGAAACGACGCTGTGGTATAGATACTATTATTACCTCCATCCACAGAGGAGAAAACACAACTCAAGCCCAGTGATCCATCTCGGGAGTCTGGTACTAAGCCTGCATCACACTACATTTCCAAGCTGTGTGTCTATTAGTTGCTCAGTCACGTCCAACTCTTTGTGACCCCATAGACTGTACCCCGCCAGGCTCCTCTGTCCATGGGATTCTCCAGGCGAGAATACTGGAGTGGGTTGCCATTCCCTTCTCCCGGGGATCTTCCCGACTCAGGGATCCAACCCTGGTCTCCTGCATTGCAGGCAGATTCTTTACTGTCTGAGCTATCAGTGAAGCCACATTTCCAAGCTAGGAGAAAAGAAAACTCTGTGCTGCCTCAGGCCATTGAACTGACCAGAAAGAATGGTCAAATGATTATAAGGAATAACAGAAGATGACACCCACCTATCTAGGAATCCTGAAAAGCTAAAAGGACGACAAATCAATGCAAATTAAAATAAGGAAGTTCCACTGGTAAGATTAAGCTGGTGGGAGTATAACTTTGTTTAATCACTTTGGAGGACATCTGGCAACACTTAAAGAGGTTCATATCCTACCTCCCAGCAATTTTACTTCTAAATACACACCCTGAAGAAATGATCACAAATGTGTTCAAGGAGGCATGTTCAGGGTGAATACTACATCATTTTCCGGCAAAAAAATTGTACCAAATGTAGGAGACGAGATGAATGAGTAGTAACACACGTGTGTATGTGTGTGTAATAAAATATATATCAAACACAAAAGATTACATGTTTTATAGTATGTGTATTATACATATATAAATAACACTTATCATAAAGTACTTCACTACAAGGAATGATTAGTCTACCTTTATAAACAAGGGAAAACCCACTTAACATAATGTTGAGAGAAAATGCGTGTTTCAGAAGAATGTCTACAACGTGATACCATGTTATATGTTAAATGTTAAAATACATTGTTCTGTTTTGTAGAAACATATGCATACCTGTGTTTTATTTTTAAAATGCATTTTCCTGAAGTACCCACACATGTATACATGTAATAAAATGTAAATATAGATGGAAATACAGCTTCAGAAGAGTGGTTCATCCCTTGGGAAGAGGAAACAGCATCAAAACGGAGTAAAAAGGAGCCTCAATTCTGTCTTTCAGGGTTTATTTCCTAGTAAAAATAGATTCAAAGTAAATATGACTTTTAACACCCCCTGTATCTGCAGAGCAGCTATAATACTTGTTACATCACTGGCACTGGATTTATTTTCCCCTGTACTGTTTTTGTGTAAAATGTTTCAGAATTAGAAAAACCATGTTCAAAGGAGGAGAGAAAAACCCTCCCTGGTGTGGGTGGGCCCCGTCTCATCAGTCGACGGCCTTCAGAGCCTGATCTTCCCTGAGCAAGAAGGAAGCTGCAGGCAGCGCGCAGTCTCTGGACCTGAGCTGTCTGCCTGCTCCTCCCTGCCACCGTGCTGGGAGCTGCCTGGTGCTCCCTCGGCTCCTCTCTCACACCCTCCCAGCTCAGCCCTGGAAAGCCCCAGCCCTCCATGCTTCCAATTACGTGCTGAGGACCCAGTCTATTACCTCCAGCTCTGACCCATTAGTCTGGCTGCCCAGGGACTGTTTCACACAACGGCCCCAAAGAACCTTCAAAGTCATCACACCCCAAATGAGTGCCCTGCCCCCTCCCCTAAGTTCCCGCATCCTCTGGGGTCCTCTGTGGTCCTGCCACATCTTCTGGGGTCCTGCCGCATCCTCTGGGGTCCTGCCTCATCCTCTGGGGTGCTGCCTCATCCTCTGGGGTCCAGCCTCATCCTCTGGGGTCCTGCCACATCCTCTGGGGTCCTGCCGCATCCTCTGGGGTCCTGCCTCACCAATGGTGTAAGGCCCTGCCCTCCACACAAGCCAGAGGCCCAGCTCCCCTCACTTCCCTGGTCCCTGCCTTCTCACCCTCATCCTTACTCAAAGCTAATTTAGAGAAAGGGGTGAAATACAGACCACCAGGAGAAAATTAGGTGGCCAAAACAGTAACTTAAGAAAGGTGATTTAGGGGTGTGAGTCAATGAAAGGAAGATGGCAAAGCAACAGCAGACTGCCATCCTGTTATTTCAAAACACGTTTCCTAGTAAACAGTTATGTTTCAAAAAGATAAGCTGTAGTCCCTCTTCTCTTTATCATAGCAATGCAAAGTTTTTTCTTCTTAAAAGTAAAGATAATAATTTACATTGACTACATGGCTGTGTATTTACTACTACATCACTGTATCATATCATATTATTTACTTTGCTTACAATGGGCTTCCTAGGCAGAGCTAGTGGTGAAGAACCCACCTGCCAATGCAGGAAATCTAAGAGACACAGTTCAATCCCTGGGTCGAGAAGATCCCCTGGAGGAGGTCATGGCCACCTGCTCCAGTATCCTTGCCTGGAGAATCTCATGGACAGAGGAGCCTGGCTGAGTCCGTAGGGTCACAAAGAGTTGGACACGACTGATACAACTATGATAAATATTTGTATAAATGAAAATAAATCATCAACAATAGCAATTAGTAAATGACAGGTAAAATCCAAGAGTCTTAAATTTCAACCAAAGCTTCAACTAAATTTTTAGCCAAACTGTGTCTTCCTAGCTCATACCAACTCTTTCAAGTAGAACTGCCTGTTAAAGTATCAGGATTTTTAATAACAGGCATTTTGAATGTCTTACTCCCTGCAGTTAAAACAGCTAGTATCCTGGGAACCAGGAACAGCAGCATCTTCTGCCCAATGACACAGAGGCTACAGAGAGGCCCGTTTCCTCACTGCTCATCTTAAAAAGGAAAAGACAGGCAACGCGAGTGGTGGAGGTGCTGAGCACGCTTTTTCTCTTTATCTTTTGACACCGTTGTCACTCCTTCCTCCCCAAATCTTCAGAGGAGAGCAGAAAGGGGAAGGAGGCTTTTACGACCTCCTCCCGGGAGACGGAGCGGGCTCCTCTGGGCATGGACAGTTACAAAACCTCAGTCACCAGCGAAACTGTATTTTCAGGGAAAACTAGATGGTTCTGCTGCACCAGTAAAAGCAGCCCCTTCGCAGAGAGCCTGCCACAGACGACTTGGTTCTTTTTCAGAGGAGTTTGCCATTCTATGGGTTTGGGTGCTGATTTTTGTGGCTCTATTTCTACGTGAGATGATCCTACTGAAATGAGAGTAGTCTTAAACACAATTCAAACCAAGACATCCATTAGGACAAGCGTTCTCTGTGAGAGGACGTGATTTCTGTCTTAAAGCTTTTGTTGTCCACAGAGCCAGTGATAATCCAGCCTAGCCACAGAGCTCGCAGAAGGAGCAGACAGAAAGTCACTATTTTTGAAATACAAGAAGCTGAGAGGTCGGTGAGGTGGGCGCAGGGTAAACAGACGGTTTGAATGAGTCCAGTTTTGAGCATCGAATGAAGACATGCTTTACGAGCTGACCTCTGCTTAGCCTCCAACAAGCCCATCTCGCAGCCTTAACCGCAGGGATCAAAACCACAGAACTTTTAATTAAAGGTCACAGTGCTCAACCCCTTCATTTAATTCATGAGGAAAATGAGGCTCGGATAAATGGATTCACTACAGAGAACCAAATCCTAAAGGAAATCAACCCTAAATATTCATTGGAAGCACTGATGCTGAAACTGAAGCTCCAATACTTTGGCCACCTGATGAAAAGAATTGACTCATTGGAAAAGACCCTGATGCTGGGAAAGATTGAAGGCGGGAGGAGAAGGGGATGATAGAGGATGAGATGGTTGGATGGCATCACCGACTCGATGGACATGGGTTTGAGCAAGCTCTGGGAGTTGGTGAAGGACAGGGAGGCCTGGTGTGCTGCAGTCCACGGGGTCACAAAGAGTCGGACACGACTTAGCGACTAAACAAGAACAGGAGAGAGCGTGATCTGCTCAAGGTCACGTGGCCTGTGCCCTTCCGACCACATCTGGTGGCCCCTCCCTGCTTGGGGGGGGTGGGCCGACGGTGCTGCCATCCATGGAGGGGCACAACCGAGTGCCCTGTGCAGGTACCCGGGGGCAATGCCTTGCCAGTTGCCTCGTGGTGTCCATCTGGGGTGATCAACCAACCTGTGCTGGCACCAAGGCTGCGGGCCACTTGGCGGGAGCCGGCTGCTCCCTGAGAAAGCTGGGAAAATCCACTTTCTGAGAACAGTATCAGAGCCTCTCTGGGGCGGCTCAAGCTGAAGGGAGCCTTTGTCCTGCCCTCCTGCTGGCTCACCCGCCGCCAGGGTCAGCGCCACGCACTCACCGTGGAACCAGGGGGCGATGCTGTCCGAGTCTGCCAGGTAGCCCGCCCGCAGAGGAAGCTGCTCCTCCCGGAACCAGCGCCTGATGTCCTCCTGGGCTGGGCTGGACGCCGGCCTCGTCACTCTCTGATTCCTGACATTTGTAAAAGGTTTGCCAGTTAGAGTCAACGGATTTGAAAATAATGCTTTTAAAACACACACACACACACACACACACACACACACACACACACAGATAGCACATGTCTGAAGATCACACAGCTGAGCTCGTGGGGTGGGGGCCTGCACACAGCCGTCACGGGCTCCTCCGAGGCACGGAGCAGGGTGGGAATGGATCTGCCCTGCCGGTCCTGTAGAC
>SJYC01125404.1:0-66320 GCA_006408675.1 Madoqua kirkii | reverse complement strand
TATTATTACCTCCATCCACAGAGGAGAAAACACAACTCAAGCCCAGTGATCCATCTCGGGAGTCTGGTACTAAGCCTGCATCACACTACATTTCCAAGCTGTGTGTCTATTAGTTGCTCAGTCACGTCCAACTCTTTGTGACCCCATAGACTGTACCCCGCCAGGCTCCTCTGTCCATGGGATTCTCCAGGCGAGAATACTGGAGTGGGTTGCCATTCCCTTCTCCCGGGGATCTTCCCGACTCAGGGATCCAACCCTGGTCTCCTGCATTGCAGGCAGATTCTTTACTGTCTGAGCTATCAGTGAAGCCACATTTCCAAGCTAGGAGAAAAGAAAACTCTGTGCTGCCTCAGGCCATTGAACTGACCAGAAAGAATGGTCAAATGATTATAAGGAATAACAGAAGATGACACCCACCTATCTAGGAATCCTGAAAAGCTAAAAGGACGACAAATCAATGCAAATTAAAATAAGGAAGTTCCACTGGTAAGATTAAGCTGGTGGGAGTATAACTTTGTTTAATCACTTTGGAGGACATCTGGCAACACTTAAAGAGGTTCATATCCTACCTCCCAGCAATTTTACTTCTAAATACACACCCTGAAGAAATGATCACAAATGTGTTCAAGGAGGCATGTTCAGGGTGAATACTACATCATTTTCCGGCAAAAAAATTGTACCAAATGTAGGAGATGAGATGAATGAGTAGTAACACACGTGTGTATGTGTGTGTAATAAAATATATATCAAACACAAAAGATTACATGTTTTATAGTATGTGTATTATACATATATAAATAACATTTATCATAAAGTACTTCACTACAAGGAATGATTAGTCTACCTTTATAAACAAGGGAAAACCCACTTAACATAATGTTGAGAGAAAATGCGTGTTTCAGAAGAATGTCTACAACGTGATACCATGTTATATGTTAAATGTTAAAATACATTGTTCTGTTTTGTAGAAACATATGCATACCTGTGTTTTATTTTTAAAATGCATTTTCCTGAAGTACCCACACATGTATACATGTAATAAAATGTAAATATAGATGGAAATACAGCTTCAGAAGAGTGGTTCATCCCTTGGGAAGAGGAAACAGCATCAAAACGGAGTAAAAAGGAGCCTCAATTCTGTCTTTCAGGGTTTATTTCCTAGTAAAAATAGATTCAAAGTAAATATGACTTTAACACCCCCTGTATCTGCAGAGCAGCTATAATACTTGTTACATCACTGGCACTGGATTTATTTTCCCCTGTACTGTTTTTGTGTAAAATGTTTCAGAATTAGAAAAACCATGTTCAAAGGAGGAGAGAAAAACCCTCCCTGGTGTGGGTGGGCCCCGTCTCATCAGTCGACGGCCTTCAGAGCCTGATCTTCCCTGAGCAAGAAGGAAGCTGCAGGCAGCGCGCAGTCTCTGGACCTGAGCTGTCTGCCTGCTCCTCCCTGCCACCGTGCTGGGAGCTGCCTGGTGCTCCCTCGGCTCCTCTCTCACACCCTCCCAGCTCAGCCCTGGAAAGCCCCAGCCCTCCATGCTTCCAATTACGTGCTGAGGACCCAGTCTATTACCTCCAGCTCTGACCCATTAGTCTGGCTGCCCAGGGACTGTTTCACACAACGGCCCCAAAGAACCTTCAAAGTCATCACACCCCAAATGAGTGCCCTGCCCCCTCCCCTAAGTTCCCGCATCCTCTGGGGTCCTCTGTGGTCCTGCCACATCTTCTGGGGTCCTGCCGCATCCTCTGGGGTCCTGCCTCATCCTCTGGGGTGCTGCCTCATCCTCTGGGGTCCAGCCTCATCCTCTGGGGTCCTGCCACATCCTCTGGGGTCCTGCCGCATCCTCTGGGGTCCTGCCTCACCAATGGTGTAAGGCCCTGCCCTCCACACAAGCCAGAGGCCCAGCTCCCCTCACTTCCCTGGTCCCTGCCTTCTCACCCTCATCCTTACTCAAAGCTAATTTAGAGAAAGGGGTGAAATACAGACCACCAGGAGAAAATTAGGTGGCCAAAACAGTAACTTAAGAAAGGTGATTTAGGGGTGTGAGTCAATGAAAGGAAGATGGCAAAGCAACAGCAGACTGCCATCCTGTTATTTCAAAACACGTTTCCTAGTAAACAGTTATGTTTCAAAAAGATAAGCTGTAGTCCCTCTTCTCTTTATCATAGCAATGCAAAGTTTTTTCTTCTTAAAAGTAAAGATAATAATTTCATTGACTACATGGCTGTGTATTTACTACTACATCACTGTATCATATCATATTATTTACTTTGCTTACAATGGGCTTCCTAAGCAGAGCTAGTGGTGAAGAACCCACCTGCCAATGCAGGAAATCTAAGAGACACAGTTCAATCCCTGGGTCGAGAAGATCCCCTGGAGGAAGAGGTCATGGCCACCTGCTCCAGTATCCTTGCCTGGAGAATCTCATGGACAGAGGAGCCTGGCTGAGTCCGTAGGGTCACAAAGAGTTGGACACGACTGATACAACTATGATAAATATTTGTATAAATGAAAATAAATCATCAACAATAGCAATTAGTAAATGACAGGTAAAATCCAAGAGTCTTAAATTTCAACCAAAGCTTCAACTAAATTTTTAGCCAAACTGTGTCTTCCTAGCTCATACCAACTCTTTCAAGTAGAACTGCCTGTTAAAGTATCAGGATTTTTAATAACAGGCATTTTGAATGTCTTACTCCCTGCAGTTAAAACAGCTAGTATCCTGGGAACCAGGAACAGCAGCATCTTCTGCCCAATGACACAGAGGCTACAGAGAGGCCCGTTTCCTCACTGCTCATCTTAAAAAGGAAAAGACAGGCAACGCGAGTGGTGGAGGTGCTGAGCACGCTTTTTCTCTTTATCTTTTGACACCGTTGTCACTCCTTCCTCCCCAAATCTTCAGAGGAGAGCAGAAAGGGGAAGGAGGCTTTTACGACCTCCTCCCGGGAGACGGAGCGGGCTCCTCTGGGCATGGACAGTTACAAAACCTCAGTCACCAGCGAAACTGTATTTTCAGGGAAAACTAGATGGTTCTGCTGCACCAGTAAAAGCAGCCCCTTCGCAGAGAGCCTGCCACAGACGACTTGGTTCTTTTTCAGAGGAGTTTGCCATTCTATGGGTTTGGGTGCTGATTTTTGTGGCTCTATTTCTACGTGAGATGATCCTACTGAAATGAGAGTAGTCTTAAACACAATTCAAACCAAGACATCCATTAGGACAAGCGTTCTCTGTGAGAGGACGTGATTTCTGTCTTAAAGCTTTTGTTGTCCACAGAGCCAGTGATAATCCAGCCTAGCCACAGAGCTCGCAGAAGGAGCAGACAGAAAGTCACTATTTTTGAAATACAAGAAGCTGAGAGGTCGGTGAGGTGGGCGCAGGGTAAACAGACGGTTTGAATGAGTCCATTTTGAGCATCGAATGAAGACATGCTTTACGAGCTGACCTCTGCTTAGCCTCCAACAAGCCCATCTCGCAGCCTTAACCGCAGGGATCAAAACCACAGAACTTTTAATTAAAGGTCACAGTGCTCAACCCCTTCATTTAATTCATGAGGAAAATGAGGCTCGGATAAATGGATTCACTACAGAGAACCAAATCCTAAAGGAAATCAACCCTAAATATTCATTGGAAGCACTGATGCTGAAACTGAAGCTCCAATACTTTGGCCACCTGATGAAAAGAATTGACTCATTGGAAAAGACCCTGATGCTGGGAAAGATTGAAGGCGGGAGGAGAAGGGGATGATAGAGGATGAGATGGTTGGATGGCATCACCGACTCGATGGACATGGGTTTGAGCAAGCTCTGGGAGTTGGTGAAGGACAGGGAGGCCTGGTGTGCTGCAGTCCACGGGGTCACAAAGAGTCGGACACGACTTAGCGACTAAACAAGAACAGGAGAGAGCGTGATCTGCTCAAGGTCACGTGGCCTGTGCCCTTCCGACCACATCTGGTGGCCCCTCCCTGCTTGGGGGGGGTGGGCCGACGGTGCTGCCATCCATGGAGGGGCACAACCGAGTGCCCTGTGCAGGTACCCGGGGGCAATGCCTTGCCAGTTGCCTCGTGGTGTCCATCTGGGGTGATCAACCAACCTGTGCTGGCACCAAGGCTGCGGGCCACTTGGCGGGAGCCGGCTGCTCCCTGAGAAAGCTGGGAAAATCCACTTTCTGAGAACAGTATCAGAGCCTCTCTGGGGCGGCTCAAGCTGAAGGGAGCCTTTGTCCTGCC
Organism: Madoqua kirkii; assembly: GCA_006408675.1. NCBI lineage: Eukaryota > Metazoa > Chordata > Mammalia > Artiodactyla > Bovidae > Madoqua > Madoqua kirkii. The sequence continues at coordinate 62,094 of SJYC01125404.1, read as the reverse complement.
CTCCTGCTGGCTCACCCGCCGCCAGGGTCAGCGCCACGCACTCACCGTGGAACCAGGGGGCGATGCTGTCCGAGTCTGCCAGGTAGCCCGCCCGCAGAGGAAGCTGCTCCTCCCGGAACCAGCGCCTGATGTCCTCCTGGGCTGGGCTGGACGCCGGCCTCGTCACTCTCTGATTCCTGACATTTGTAAAAGGTTTGCCAGTTAGAGTCAACGGATTTGAAAATAATGCTTTTAAAACACACACACACACACACACACACACACACACACACACACAGATAGCACATGTCTGAAGATCACACAGCTGAGCTCGTGGGGTGGGGGCCTGCACACAGCCGTCACGGGCTCCTCCGAGGCACGGAGCAGGGTGGGAATGGATCTGCCCTGCCGGTCCTGTAGACCACTCATGGGTTTGAGTGAACACCACAGTGTTTAACTCATTTTTGATATGAGTGAGAAGCTCCATCAACTCCCAATTAAAAATTGAGAAAATAGTGCTAAAAAGTGAAATATTCTGCCCCGCACCCCATGTTTTCCTGGAGAGCAAGGGCTTGCATGCAGAACCCAAATGCCATAGAATAAACTCCCCAACACTTTCCTCATTCAATTTCCTCTTCTTCCTGTTTCCACTAACCTCCCTGTCTCGCTTCCTTCTCTGACACACTTTCAAAAATTCTGCTGAAAGGCAGTCTCAGAAATGGAAAGTAAAAGAAAGAAGAGTGAAGGTTGGTTATGAGAAAGATACAGGCAGCAGCATGGTTTTGAAGTAAAAATCAGTAGCAGAACTTAAGTTCTGGGACCTGTCAATTTCCATTATAAAAAGCAACGCTGCGGTATATTAATAATAAATGTATTTCCAAGTCCCAGGCCCACTAATTCTGAGCAGAATTCAATGTAAAAACAATGAGTCTGAATGAGCTACTGGATAGCATGTAAATTAACTTATGTTCTTTATACGTCTTAATGGTAACACATGCTACCAGGAGTTACATGTGACATACATGTCAGCGTGTACACACACACACACACACGTGATGCACATGCAAGTACATAGGAAGATAACAGTTTGGAGAAAACAGCCTATAATACTTGACCTTCCGGGGGAGCAGACACTGCACACACGAGATTACACGCTAATTTCTCCCCCAAACTTCAGATTAGGTCCTTTTCTTCGGGAAATCTTCGGCGATCAAGCGGAAACGCCACGGGCAGTCTGTGTCTGTCCTGCCCCAGGCTGGCTCCTAGATGACCTCGATCATCACTGTTCGAAATCCCAGCCCTGACACCATCCAGTCTGGCCACCTCACAAAAAGCACTTCATGCAAGTGGCTTAAGTTGGGAAAAATGAGTAACCGAGCTTAAAACATCGTCTTAAACCCTCGTGAAAGGGCACCTCTGTTGCCGTCAGTCACCGGGCTGAGCTCTAAAAACACCCTGCGTGCAGACATATGGCGGCACGCTCCCACCCTCGGGGAGCCTGGAGGAGCACCCTGCCTGCAAGGACCCGGGCCCGACACAGCGACAGGCTCCGGCGCGGGAGGGGCTGGGCAGGAGCTCACGCTCTGCGCCTGGGCACGGCCCTGTGGGGTCTTCCTTGTTTTGTTATCCATAAGGAAAAACTCATTCTCGAAAGAGCCACTCTGTAGACCATAGTCATTTCATTCTGGCCCGCAAGTCCCCAGATGGAACCTTTCAACTAAGTAAAGAAATAATCTCAGTAGAGGAAACGCCCACCCCCTGCTCCCTCTGAGGTCATAATTCCCGTTAGGAAAAAACCCTGAAGATAACCACTGACCTCATACAAAGGGAGAGCTTTATTCTTTATTTTTCCATACTCTTAACAGAGAAGGGTTTTTAGTTTTTATGTCAGAGGGGACAAGGCTTTAGATAGTTGTATTTCATTAAATCAATATGTGATTTTCTCAATTATTTTAAATGCCATCTTTCTACATACCAAATCATATAATAGCAATAACTGGGAGAAAATAATTGTATAATCAGTTAACATAAGGTCATGTGAATGTATGGCAAAAACCATCATAATATTATAAAGTAATTAGCCTCTAATTAAAATAAATAAATCAAAACAAAACACAGCATAAGGTAAGGGAGTTTCTGCTGTGGTACCACTGTATTCTTCATTAAGGGGCTTCCAAAACAAACTGTTCTGCCTAATACCCTCAAAGCTCAGGTAATCATCATCATCAAATAAAGTCTGTATTTAAAAAAAGAAACATTTCCAAATTCTCAACCTATGAGCTTAACTGTATATCCCAGAATGAGCGTGTGTGTTCAGTCGTGTCTGACTCTTTGCGACCCAATGGACTGTAGCCCTCCAGGCTCCTCTGTCCACGGATTGTTCCAGACAAGAACGCTGGAGTGGGTTGCCATTTCCTACTCCAGGGGATCTTTCTGACCCAGGGATTGAACCTGCGTCTCTTGCATCTCCTGCACTGGCAGGCAGATCCTTTACCGGGAGCCACCTGGAAAGGCCGCCCCAGAATGAAAATTGTCATCAAATCTTTCATCCTGATCTGTGGAAAATGGAGTTCTGCTGGAGACGTGAAGGCCAGCAAGCCCAGGGTTCCCACTGGGACGACCCCGCCACGGTCCCCCTCCCCTTTCCAGCTGTCACGGGGAGGGCTGGGCTGGGGGCATGAGAAGTCACTAACCTGTCTAGGTATCCTCACGACGTTACTGGGCATGTTAGTGGTACCTGCAGTGGGGATTTTACAGGCGAGGAGGGATGAAGGCCTGCCCAGGCGTCTCAGCATCGCAGGCGGGGAGGTGGGGCCGGGCTGAACAGCACTGGCAGCCTCTGTCCCCGTGGCCACGCAACTCACTTTAATTACGGACACTTAGAGGCGCCGCCGGCTTCTCACCTGAGAGGCGCTTGTGGCTGTCCTGCTGGACTCAGGAAATGAGGCTTGGGGGGCAGCGGGGGCCTCCTGGGTTTCTGGGGGCCGTCCTGGGGGGCCTGCTGCCCCTTGCCGCTCCTCCCCCGCTGCGACAGCCGCTTGTAGTCCTCCCGGGCCTGCTTGGCCAGGGAGCGCCGCTTCTCATCAGCAGCTTTGGATTTTCGCACTAGGAGAGACGGCGGGGTTCGAGTCAGCCCACAGAGATGGGGAGCAGAATCAGCGCGGCAGAAGGGGAGCAGCGCAGCTCTGGGAACAGGGCCTGGCCCCCAGCGGTCAGGGCCCGGCGCCCTTCCTCTCTTTCCGCGGGGTTCGGTGAGAGGGAGACCGGGGCAGGGGAAGGGGAGCCCCGTGCCCGGGAACTTCCTGCAGCGGCCGAGGCGGAGAGGAGGTCAGCGGGGTCTCAGGGTAACACGAGGGGAAGCTGCAGTCTCAGCCTCGAGACCAGAGACGTGCCTGCCCCCACCCCGCTCCCCAGACCATCAGGGGCTCTTCAGTGGCTTGTGGCCGAGGACGGGGTGGGTGGGCAGAGAGGCCACACTCAGAGTCGGCGTGGCTGAACCACGAGTGATTCGGCCTCCCAGACCGAAGAAAGAAATGATTCCTACAGGGCCAGTCACAGCCTCGGTGGGTGCATGAAGCGACCCAAGACAGCCTTTTACGATTGCTTTGAAACACAGAAGGGCTGTTGCTGTGGCAGTTTTTATTCCAGCAACCGAGCATCGTGGACTTGAAAGCAGGATGTAAGAATAAGCCTTATGGGTATTCATCTGCATCTCAGCATTACTGGTCAGAATCTGTTATGTCTGACTTCAAAGAAATGCCTACAATCTTCCATTCCACTAAGATTTCACTGCATAGACGTGATGGGATCTGGTGAACATTTTCATTTCACAAAAACTGTCATTTTAATGGTGTTCGTTGTAAAGGAATTCCCAACATTCTGCGGCATGCCAGTCCCTGGCTCCTCCCGCTGCCTCAACGGATGACTGGGCAGTTAGGGCTTCCTTGTCCAAGTCGGATGGAAGCCCTAAGCCCAGTTCACACCCGAATCCTCTCAGCATCAGCCTCACTCACCCTCTGCCCTGCTTCATCAGCACTGGCCTCTCCCCAGGAGGACCCTCTCTGGGCAGTGCTAACCCAAAATGAAGCAGGGTTCAGCCACAGGTGTGGCAAGGATGTGACAAGCCTGCCTATCTTCCCTGTGTCTGCTGATTACAAAGTTTAGATGTGCTCACTGTTGAAAGCGGAGAAAAATACACAAAAACAAGAAGTCCAACAAGCAACTTTGAATCCTGCCTCTGCAAGAAAACTAATATGTTAACCTTCCACGTATTTTCCCTCATATTCTTAGACATTTTAAAATAAGGATGCTTTTCATACTATTTTTATAATCATTTTTCTTCTTCAAGTTAAAAAGATATAAATACATTCCAAGGACATTAAACACTCTTCCAAAACATTTTTCATCGCTAAATACCATTCCATCACTTAGATACATCATAATGTTGCTGGTGCAAAGATGAGCTGAGAACCTTTCTGCAATTCAAAAGGTGGCCCATAGCCTTTGAGTAATAATTTAGTGTTAAAAATATCCCTGGACAACCATTCTAAGTGTTTCCCAGAGAGTCATAGTATTAAGTGAACAAGCTGGTTTCAAGTCACTGGTATAGAGGCCTCTGGGTACTTACAAGAAGCCTGCCACTCCGAATCTTCTTTCCAGTTTTTATAAATCTCCTTGGTTCTCTCTTCATCTATTTGTTTTATTTCTTCATCCTGTGTTTTCGTCATTGACACTTTCTTCTGTTTAAAAAACAAAAACAAACACTAGTGAGGAGCTCTGGCAGTTTCCTGCCATGAGGCAGGTGCTACGCACGGAGTGTGCACAGAAACGAGACGGATGGAAGAGAACGGAGAGCCCAGAAGTGAAAGCAGAGGCTTCCCTGATCCGCGGGTGCAGGAGAGCAGCTCGCAGAGAGTCCACAGGAATGCCAGCCTTCCTCAAGAAACAAGAGAAGAGTCGCAGACAGCCCAGCGTGCCACCCACAAGAGCTAGGGAAAGGACAAGCAGAATCCAAAGTCAACAAAAAGAAGGAAATAATAAAGATCAGAGAGGAGATAAAGAGTTCAAAACAATAGAACAGATCAGTGAAACCAACAACTGGTTTTTTCAAAAAGATAAACAAATGTAGCAAACCTCTAGCCAGGCTCAGGAAGAAGAGAGAGAGAGAACTCAAGTGAACAAAATTAGAAATGAGGGGGTAACAACTGAGACCACAGAAATATTTTAAAAATCGTAAGAGAATGCTGTGAACAAGTATATGCCAACAAGGTGGACAACCCAAAGGAAATGGACACATTTCTGGAAGAATACACCCCACTAAGGCTGAGTCAGGAAGAAAAGGTGAATTTGAATAGACCAGGTACTAGAAGTGAAATAGAATTTCTAATAAAAAAGAAAAAAAACTGCTTGCAAACAAAAGTCCAGGACCAAACGGCTTCACCGGGGAATCCTACCACACACACAAAGAAGAATCCACACCAATCCTTCTCAGACTCCTCCGAAAGACTGAAGGGGAGGAAACACTCCCAAAGTCATTCTATGGAGCCAGCGTCACTCTGACGCCAAACCAGGCAAAGACGCTACAAAAAAAAAAAAAGGAATTTTCAGGCCAATATCTCTGAATAATATAGACGTAAAATTCCTCCACAAAATATTTGTAAACTGAATCCAACAACACATAAAAAGGATCCTGTACCATGATCAAGTTGGATCATTCCACGGTCACAAAAATGACTCTACATACCCTAATCAATCAATGAGGTACCCGACATCAACAAAAGTCAAGGCAAAAACCCCGAGGTCATCTCCACAGATGCAGAAAGAGCACGTGAAAGAGCCAAACGCTCACCAATATGTGTTTAGAGGGAACATTTCTCAACGTAACGAAGGCCATTTACAACAAACCCACGGCCAAGCGTCACCGTCAATGGTGAAAAGCTGAAAACTTCCCACAGGAACAAGGCAAAGGTGCCCATTATTGCCACTCCTATTCAACACAGTATTGGAAGTCATAACTATAGCAATCAGACAAGAAAAAGAAGTAAAAGACAAAGAAAAAACTGGAAGGGAAGAGGTGAAACTGCCACTATCTGCAGATGACAGGGTGCTCTATGCAGAGACCCCTAAAGTCTCCACACGAAATATACTAGAGTTTATAAGTGAATTCAGCAAGGCAGCAGGATACAGCATTAATACACAGAAACCTGTTGCATTTAAGACTAACAAAGAAATCTAAACGTGATTTTAAAATCATGTCAAATAAGACAAAACAAAAAACTCCTAGGAATAAGACATTTACACTGAGAACTATAAAACACTGATAAAGGAAATTGAAAATGATTCAAAAGAATGGAAAGACATCCCATGTTCTTGGATTGGGAGGGTAAATATTGTTAAAATGGCCATACTACCCAAAGCAATCTACAGATTTAATGTGATCCCTATCAAAAGACCCATGACATTTTGCACAAAACTAGAACAGATAACCCTAAAGTTTATATGGAATTGCAAAAGACCCAGATCGCCCGCCAAAGCAATCCTGAGGAAAAATAACAAAGATGGGGGCAAAATACCTCCCAGACTCCACACTATACTACAGAGCTACAGTAATCAACAACAGCATGACAGCAGCCCAAAAAACAGACGTATAGATCAACCGAACAGCAAGCAAGCCCAGAAACAAACACAGTTCCAGTCAATTAATCTATGACAAAGGAGGCAGGACTACACAATGGAGCAGAGACTTGACTTCAGCAGGTGGTGCTGGGAAAGCTGGACAGCTACATGGAAATCAACGAAGCTAGAGCACTTCCTCAAACCACACACACAAATAGACTCAAAATGGTTTAAATTCCGAGTTTAAGATATGCACGCATGCTAAGTCGCTTCAGTCGTGCCCAGCTCTTTGTAACCCCAGGGCCTGTAGCCCACCAGGCTCCTCTGTCCATGGGATTCTCCAGGCAAGAACCTGGAGTAGGTTGTCATGCCCTCCTCCAGGGAATCTTCCCAACCCAGGGATTGAACCTGGGTCTCTTACATCTCCTGCATCAGCAGGTGAGTTTTTTGTGTGTTTTTTTTTTAACCACTAGTGCCACGTGGGAAGCCCAAGTGTAAGACACATAAAACTCCTAGAAGAGAACACGGGCGAAACATTCTCTGACACAAATCACAGCAATATTTTAACTCAGTCTCCAAGGCATAAGAAATAAAAACAAAAAGAAACAAATGGGACCCAATCAAACTTACAAGCTTCTGCGCAGAATGGAAACCATCAACAAAGTGAAAAGGCAACCTATGGACTGGGAGAAAATATTTGCAAAAGATGCGATCAAAAAGAGGTTAATATTCAAAACATACAGACGGCTCATATACTCAATACTGAAAAAATAAACGACCTCATCAAAAAGAGGCAGAAAATCTACATGGACGTTTTCCTAAAGAAGACGTACAGATGGCCAATAGGCACATGGGAAGATGCCAAACCCCGCTAAGTGCCCGAGAAGAGCCAGTCAACCACAGCACGCTCTCACCTCACACGTCGGAACAGCCATCCTTAAAGAGTCTACAAATAAATGCCGAGGAGGGAGTGGGGAAAAGGGAGCCCTCCTGCACCGCTGGAGGGAATGCAGATTGGCGCAACCACAATGGAAACCAGGATGGAGGTTCCTTAAAACACTGAACATAGAGCTACCACGAGTTCCAGTGATCCCACTCCTGGATGGATGTCTGGAGAAAACTCTAATTCGAAAAGATACACGCACCCAAAGATCAGAGCAGCACCACTAACAATGGCCAGACACAGAACAAACCCAAGCCCCCACCAACAGACAGCTGGCTTAAGAAGATATGACACTCGTTCCCAGCTGAGTATACTCAGCCATGAAGAAGAAGGAAATGCAGCATCATGGGTGGACCTAGAGATTATCCACTTCCTTCACTTCCTTAGTGAAGCAAGTACAAGAGGACAAGACGACCATTGTAGGATATCAGGGGTGTGTGGCATCTAAAAAATAATACAGATTCATCTATATCCAAAACAGAGACAGGCTCACAGACATATCGAACATATTTAGTTACCAAAGGGGAGAAGGAAGGAGGGAGGTATAAGTTAGGATCAAACTGCTATATACAACAGATAAACAAGGACTTACTATAAAGCACAGGGAATTATACTCAGTATCTTACAATAACATGTAATGGAATAGAATCAGAAAAAACTAGCTGAATCACTGTGCTGTACACCTGAAACTAACACAGTCCTGTATATCAACTGTACTTCAATAAGAAAATTAGAAATATATATATATACAAAAGTATCTTTTAAAAGCATCCTTTTTGAGAAGGAAAAATATAAAATAAGAGACATGAGTCTTAATTGGAAAGGAAATGTTTTTACTGAAGCGTAGTGGACCTACAATATTACTTACTGTGGGAAAATACCAATTACATAAAACTACCACCATAACTGTGAATGTGCTGCACTCAATATGCCAGCAAATGTGGAGAACTCAGCAGGGGCCACAGGACTGGAAAAGGTCCATTTTCATTCCAATCCCAAAAAAAGGCAATGCCAAAGAATGCTCAGACTACCGCACAATCGCACTCATCTCACACGCTAGTAAAGTAATGCTCAAAATTCTCCAACCAGGCTTCAGCAATACATGAACCGTGAACTTCCAGATGTTCAAGCTGGTTTTAGAAAATGCAGAGGAACCAGAGATCAAATTGCCAACATCTGCTGGATCATGGAAAAAGCAAGAGAGTTCCAGAATAACATCTATTTCTGCTTTATTGACTATGCCAAAGCCTTTGACTGTGTGGATCACAATAAACTGTGGAAAAATCTGAAAGAGATGAGAATACCAGACCACCTGACCTGCCTCTTGAGAAACCTAAATGCAGGTCAGGAAGCAACAGTTAAAACTGGACACGGAACAACAGACTGGTTCCAAATAGGAAAAGGAGTACATCAAGGCTGTATATTGTCACCCTGCTTATTTAACTTATATGCAGAGTACATCATGAGAAACGCTGCGCTGGAAGAAGCACAAGCTGGAATTAAGATTGCTGGGAGAAATATCAATAGCCTCAGATATGCAGATGATACCACCTTTAGGGCAGAAAGTGAAGAGGAACTAAAAAGCCTCTTGATGAAAGTAAAAGAGGAGAGTGAAAAAGTTGGCTTAAAGCTCAACATTCAGAAAACGAAGATCATGGCATCTGGTCCCATCACTAGGGAAATAGATGGGGAAACAGTGGAAACAGTGTCAGACTTTATTTCGGGGGGGCTCCAAAATCACTGCAGATGGTGACTGCAGCCATGAAATTAAAAGATGCTTACTCCTTGGAAGGAAAGTTATGACCAACCTAGATAGTATATTCAAAAGCAGAGACATTACTTTGCCGACTAAGGTCCGTCTAGTCAAGGCTATGGTTTTTCCTGTGGTCATGTATGGATGTGAGAGTTGGACTGTGAAGAAGGCTGAGTGCCGAAGAATTGATGCTTTTGAACTGTGGTGTCCGAGAAGATTCTTGAGAGTCCCTTAGACTGCAAGGAGATCCAACCAGTCCATCCTAAAGGAAATCAGTCCTGGGTGTTCACTGGAAGGACTGATGCTGAGGTTGAAACTCCAGTACTCTGGTCACCTCATGTGAAGAGCTGACTCATTGGAAAAGACTCTGATGCTGGGAGGGATTGGGGGCAGGAGGAGAAGGAGAGGATGAGGAAGAAGACAGAGGATGAGATGGCTGGATGGCATCACTGACTCGATGGACGTGAATCTATGTGAACTCCGGGAGATGGTGATGGACAGGGAGGCCTGGCGTGCTGCGATTCATGGGGTCACAAAGAGTCGGGCATGACTGAGCGACTGAACTGACTGACTGACTGACCACCATAACATTTTAAAAATTGTGGTAAAATTTACATAATATTAAGTTTACCATCAACCACATTAACGTTTACCATTCTGAAGCATTAAGTGCATTCAGGGGAATTTGTTTTTAACCAGAGAGAAATGCAACACATCCAATCACTTAAAAATCCGTTGTTTATTTGAGGACAGCCTTCTGAGGGCTCATGAGAAAGCTGAATGTACAGCTTGGTGCACGCAGCAGGACACAGCCTGTCAGCTGAGCCGTGAGAGAGACTGAGCGTCAGGGAGGACTGGCTGAGCTCTGCTCTGCACTGCAAGAAAGATGGCTTTTCTCTTTTGTGGAGAAAAATAGAAAAATAGACTCTCTCGTGGTTAAATGATTTCACCACAAGTAAAATACACTCTGTGAAACTGGTTTCAATCACCATTAAACCTCGGTTAACATAGAAGATGGTGATAATTCAGTAATTGCACGTCACCTCAGATGTATTGAAAGTTTTGTGGTTTGCTTGTTTTCGATTTTTCTTCTTATCCTCTTTTCCTGCCTAGAGCTAAGCCCCTTTCTTCAGTCAATATTACAAAAACCGAAGAAGAGCTTTTGGTGTTTGGAATGACTATTAAAATTTGCCATTGCCTTAACGAACTTGTTGGCAAGCCTGAAATCAATCCCAAGTGCCGGTTGCAATTTCTAAGCTCAAACAGGAAAAACTTCCAAGTGGAGCTTTGTTTGTCTGACACCTGCCTTTTTAAAACTGATTTTCAGTAACTGGAAAAACATGTAACTACAATACTAAACTATGGTATCATGTATATTGTTGCTTAGGAAAAGCAAGAAGTTTGCAAAGCGGGTCTCTTTAAGTATTAATACATACTTAAGTATATTAATATATACGTAAATATTAATGTATTTATGTATATATTAAGTAAATAACTTGGGCGGTGCTTGGTTGCTGGGGGGATACCCCAGGTCTGAGAGTGCTGTGTTTAGTGAGTCACACTCCTTTTTCATCCGCAGCATCAATGTGAATGGGCACAGGGAGGAAGGAGACAGAATCAGTGAGTTTCACAGAGTGGCAGCGGGTGAGACCTGACCTTGGCTGCTGTGTTTATTCGAAACAGCTAGTACACTCGAGAACTCGTCCTGAGTTTCCCTAAGGATTCCTCCAGAAAAATGTACTTTTAGAAAAGGCTTTACAAGTTGATCTTTACTTTCTCTATTTAGAAAACCCTCATTTCCTCTTTAGAAGCAGAAACGTCTTGTCTGTCCGCTGAAGACCAGGAACCTGTCTGTCTGCCGAAGCCCACAGGTCCAGGATGAAGGCCGGGAAGTGGAGGGGCAGCGGGGGTGAGGCTGGACACTGGTCCAGACGTCCGGGGACCATGGCGCGGAGCTGGAGACGGGCAGGGGGGCTGCCAAAGGTCCCCAACACAAAGCCGCTCATCGCAGGCTGACGCAGACAGTCCCACCGGCTCCCTCCCCGGCCCCTCGTCCCAGCCCATCCACCCATTTTTCTGTCTTTCCTCCACCATGTCCAAAGGCTCTCGCCTCTGTGCCTGCCTATGTGCGGTGCCCTCTGCCTGGAACGGGCTTCCCCAGCCAGCCCATGGCCCCAGCCTCGGTCTCCAGGCCTCTGCTCCAATACCCACTTCGCAGAATGGCCTTCTCTGGCCTGTCCTCAGCTCCCTTATCCTGCGTTATTTTCCTCCAGAGCTCCTAGGACCTGACTTCACACATCAGCTTCATCATCTGTCTCCTTGTCAGAAACAGCTGCTTTCCGAGGGCAGGACGCAAGCTGTTTTGTTCAGCAGAGGCCGGCACTCAGGAGGACCTCAACACAGGGGTCTGAATGAACAGGGCAGACCTTCTGACCTTTCTGCCCTCCTGCCCACATGTAAATGACATCACAGTCAGGGCAGTGTCCCTGGAAAGTTCCTTGAGCGACCGTGGCTGCTGTTTTTGGAAAGAGGCAGCTATTACTGCAGCAGCTGACAGCAGGCCTGCAGCTCCAAGGGTGCCCGTGACTCCAGTCTACGACGTGCGTGCTCGAAGGTCATGCTCAGCCCCACAGAGGAGAACGGGCCAGGGTCACACTGTCCCTGGGAACCGGGCTGGGCTGCCCTCACCACAGCCTCCATCCCCGCCACCCCACTGTGGCCAGATCCTTCTTTTCACAGCCTCATCTCTTACTCCACTTTTTCCGATCTTCCGTGGGTTGAGCCCTCCAGGGTTCGCAGTCTCTGCCTCAGTTATCCTGAGAGCATCTCTGGGACCAAGACAGGAGGACAAGGGGACCAGGAGACCCCCGTCCACACAGACCCAGACAGCTGAGCACCCGGAGGTCCCGTGAGCACTGTGGACACAGGGACACAAGAGGTCACTCGGCGCAGAGACAGGCTTGAGACGGGGTGGATGCTGGGGAACCTGATCTGAATCCACATTCAGCCAAGTTTCATGCTTCCTTTATCTCTGAAATCAGTCTCCCCAGCCACCGCCCACTCTGACTGTATCAGGTCTTCAGGGAGGGGTCCAGCTGATACGTCCTGGCACCTGCTCTTTCCGCGATACTCAAGACTCTCCCACTCCGGATCAACAGGCAAAGATGAACAGCTGTGTTCATGAGCTTCTCAAGACTTAATTTCATTTCTGCATGAGGCTAATAAACCAATTTGTGAAACATCAGCGGAATTGGCTCTGCACTTCGCCCCTGCGATGGAAGGGGAGTCTTTTACCTGGTGAAATCCGAATCCCTTTATACGACTGACAGAGTCTGCCAACATTTGGTGAACATTTCTTGAGGAGCTGGAGGACAGCTAAAAATCAAACGAAACACAGTTTTATGCCACTTAGAGCTGCAATGCAATTTCAGAAGATCATCTCCTAATGCTTCCCTTGTGCCAATGTTCCCAAACACTGTGCCCACCCCCACACTGGACCCACGCATTTCCCAGCAACCGGCGAGCTCCTGACTCCATGAAACGCCATAGGAAACCCTGGCGTCTGCACTCAGTAGGTCAGCGGTGAGTTACTGCTCAGAAGCTGAGGGCTGGTGGTTTGCTCCTGTCTTGCTCCCGGCTGGCCCCAGGACCCCTGGGATTACTGTAATAAGACATCAGCACTACTCCTTAATCTCACTGCGTTCGCCTCTCTCCCCATCCAGGGCTGGGGACACGCCTGGAGCTCTTGGTGCCCGAGCCCTGCCCCCTGTCCCTGGCGCCCACCGCCGCCCAGGGTCCCCTGTGCCACCATGCCCCAGTCAGAATCTGGGCTTCTGCCACCGTCCACAGGCTTCCCAGGAGCCGGCTCCTGTCCATGAGCTTCCCGGTTCCGCTGTGGGGATCCCCGGGGCCACCCCTGTGGGTCCCACGCCACCCCCAGGCTCTATGGCTGAGTTGGCATAGCACCCCGGGTGCATCCTAAGACCAGGTCAGTCACACCGGCCCCGTCGCCTGCTCCCTGGCCCGAGCACAGAGTCTGGGCCGTGGCCAGCCTGCAGCCACATAACCTGTGTGCCAGGACAGTCACCCTCAACCCACGGGACCGCCACTTCTGAGCCTTATACCTGAGGACTCCTTCTTGGGTCCTGGGATAGGTCAGAAATTACCTGCAAACATTTCAGCCGGAGGTCAGCATTGGTGCTAAGACTCAGCGGAGAGCACGGGGGACTTAGGGTTACTTCCATGTCATAAAACAAACCTGCAGGGCCACCTCAATCCCGCCCCTTCCCCACCACAGCTGGCACGTGGCCACCTGCGGCACTGCACTTCATGGCCGCCCGAGCCGTTCGGCACCCGTGTGAATAATTATCTCCAAAATAACGCAGGTGAGAGCTGGCACTGGCCACCTCTATGTGCGTGCCTGTGTGCTGAGTCGCTTCAGTCGTGTCCGCCTCTTTGCGACCCCATGGACTGTAGCCCGCCAGGCTCCTCTGTCCATGGGATTTTCCAGGCAAGAATACTGGGGTGGGCTGCCATTCCCTACTCCGGATCTTCCCGACCCAGGGATGGAACCCGCGTCTCTTACATCTGCTGCACCGGCGGCGGGTCCTTTCCCACTGTCACCACCGGGGAAGTCCCTTCTGCCTATCACTGGGCAAATGAATGAATCCTGTAGGTTTCACGGTCGCTACCTGCCACATTCTCTTTTTCTCTTACTTTGACATTATGTTAACAAAAGGGTGCAGCTCCCTGCACCTAGCACACAACAGGACAATAACAAGTCCCCCTCCTGATGAGCAGATGAGAAGGCACCCAGCAGGCTTTGGGGAAGTCGGTCTGTTCAGAAGCCTGAGATGGCTTTGAAGGGCTCAGGCTTACGGTCTTTGAACGCATTTCTGCCAAAGGGAGTGTGAACCTTAACAACAGGTTCACTCTCCCTTCCCTCAGTGATATGAGATCTGTGGGGCATCATTTTGCAAAAAAGGATCAGTTTCCTCTACGCTGAAAGAGGCGGCAGCTAACCGCGCCCCCTTGATACCTTCACAGCTGCCGTGGGCAGTCCCGCTGCCCCGACCCTCCACACGTGGCTTTCGGAGGGACTCGGGCCTTTGTCACGCGCAGAGCTTTGGACCAGGGTTTCATCGGCAGCACCTCCACCATGATCAGCTCCCCAGCAAGCCTGCCGTTGTTTCCTGAATAAGCACCAGGCTAATTCCCAGGTGGCTGAGCTGGTAAAGAATCTGCCTGCAGTGCAGGAGAGCCCAGTTTGATTCCCAGGTCAGGAAGATCCCCTGGAGGAGGGCACGGCTACCCACTCCAGTATTCTTGCCTGGAGAATCCCACGGACAGAGGAGCCTGGTGGGCTACAGTCCACAGGGTCACAAAGAGTCCGACACAACTGAGCAACTTTCCCTTCCCTTCACTCCACGTCTGACGCTGCTCTTCCAAGCCATGCATCACAGAGTGTGCTCCATACTGTCAAGCACTTCCCCCCAGCACCTGCCAGTGACTGTCGTCTGCTTGGACACAGCACCTTCAACACCCTGCAGGAGTTATTCTCTGTTCCTTAGAAATATTCCTTCAACTGCGCTGACTGCCTCCGTACACGCACAACAGTGTTCTCACCGCTTGCTTTTGAAAAAATCTCCATCTGAATTTCGTCCGTCATCATCGTGTTCCCCTTCTCACTAGCAACATGCTCACGGCTTCTGCACTTGTCGGATATTACAGCGTTATCAGTATTCTTAAAACAACTCAAATCTAAGCATAGAGGCAGGAACCAGTTTCCAGGACTTGGTGCTGGACCTCTGGTGACCGTCAGCGCCACCTACTGGTACTGCTCAGAACGGACAGTTCTTTCCTTGTCTGAAGGGTTAGGTTTTCGCTCACAAGTTGGTTCTTGAGTAGACAAGATTTAGCATAAATAATTGATTAATTTAACAACCACCCCAGCGATCGGCACTTCTGTTTAAATCCTTCCATGTGTCTAGAACATACTGTCAACTCTAAAACTGTTCACACATGCTAAGCACCACGTTGACAAAAATTCTCATTGCAAAGGTGAGCCAAGATTTGCTCTTATTCCAAAGCATTAAAATAAAGAAGCTACTCCAGTCCTGTATAGAGCACGCTCATTCAGATACACGTCCACGCCTCCAGATCCACGAAACACATCACGTACAACGGAATCGACTGGAGGGAGTGGGAGGCAGGAGATCTCCTCTACTGAAAAACAGCCAGATTCGGAGCTCAAAAGCAACGATTCACGGCGCCGGGAGCAGAGGCAGGCAAGCTGAGGATGGCACTCTGAGCACCCCCAACCTGAGGATGAAGGGGCGTCCTGGAGGGGAACGAAGCTTCTCTGAAGGTTCTGTGTGATGCTGTGTTCCAGGGAACAGACTGTTGTTGTTCCAATTTGTGGGGCTTCCCAGGTGGTGCTAGTGATAAAGAGCCTGCCTGCCAATGCAGTTGATGTAAGAGACCCGGGTTCAATCCCTGGGTTAGGAAGATCCCCTGCTGGAGGGCATAGCAGCCCACTCCAAGAATCTGGCCCCAAGAATCCCACGGACAGCGGAGCCTGGCAGGCTGCAGTCCACGGGGTCACAGATAGTCAGACACGACTGAAGCAATTTAACATGCACAGACACACACATTCCAATTTGTAACACAAGAAAGGTTGGGAAACCACCTACCTCCCAACATAGATTTTGCTTAAAAGAACTTTCAAATCGATGCATCCTTTGACCTTCTTAACACCATAAGGGTGTCAAAGCAAGTGTCATCGCTTTACCACGAAGGTAAGGCCACCTGATCACAGATAGGAAAGCAGGGATTGACACCCACGTCCTCTCAGCCTGCTTCTTCCGCTATCCATCCCAGAGAACACCCGTCTGCGCTCACACACAGAAGCCTGGACTGTCCCCTCCCATCCTCGGCATCGCAGAGACTCCCGCAGCTGCTCAAACTCTACCGGAGAATGAAAGCAGTTGTGTCTGCTTCTTATCTGCTTTATTTAAAACCAAAAACTGTCACGCAGTATTTATGCAAAAGTCCCAGAAAATAAGAAGAAAGCTTGAAAGCCAGCGACCTCAGGAGACAGCTAACTTTCTGCAGACACCAAGTCAGAATGGTCCGCCCCAAGACCTGGGAGCAGAGCCCCTCCACACTGACCAACAGGCTTTATAAATACATATAAATTACCTTAAACTCGCAAGTATGGCCACTCAAATCCACATAAGCAATGTGGTAACAAACCACTCTGCCAGCGACATCACTATTACACGGTCACAAACTGTATCTCCTTCAGAGACTGTACGTCACACGAAGATTGTTCCAATTATATTCCCTTTTTAAACTGGTTTGAAAAGTGGCTCCTTCCGGCTTCTAACCAAATATTTACTCTGTTTGAAAGTAGGATTATGCAATCAAACAAATGTCAAGAGACTTTCGTTCCCGATAAACCAAAAAGCTCGAAAAGACAGACCATTTTCAGCACTGGCTTTTTTATGGTGAAGAAGGAAATGATGAATCCAGGGGTTAAAAATCAAGAGTTTACATTTGAAAACAAACCGCTGGGTTAAGCATTTGCTCCTCCTGTCCGTACACCTCTTAAATCCACGGTGTTCCTGCATAGACTGATGGTCGGCATAATAACGTCTGTGAGGGCAAAGACCACGTCGGTTTAATTAACTCACTGACGTCTGGAGCCTCAGCAAAGAGAACAGTGGCTGGGCACTTAGTAGGGCCTCAATAAATAGCTGATGAATGAGTGAACACACTGTAAACTCACCGGCACCTGCTCAGTCGTGAGAAGATACTCCGTCTAGTTTCTTTTTAGTTTTTCTTGCTTGGGGCTGTGCTGGGTCTCGGGCCGAGTGCCAGCCTTCTCTAGCCGCAGCGCGCTGGGACCACTCTCGACCGGTGGTGGGTGGGCTTCTCATTGCAGCGGCTTCTCTGGGGCTCCCCTCATAACTCAGCTGGTAAAGCATCTGCCTGCAGTGCAGGAGACCAGGGTTTGATCCCTGGGTCAGGAAGATCCCCTGGAAGGACATGGCAACCCACTCCAGTTCTCTTGCCTGGAGAACCCCATGGACAGACAGCACGTGGAATCTTCCCAGACCAGGGATGGAACCCCTGGTCCCCTGCACTGGCAGGCAGATTCTTAACCACAGGCCCACCAGGGAAGTCCCAGCCTAGTTTTAATACTAATAAGAGAGACTGAATTCAAATCCTCCCCCCAAAATTCAATGGCTTGTCTCCCCTCTTGGCTAACCAGGTCACTGGAATGATCAGATTCCTATTTCTATGCCCAGCCGTTTTAAGTAAAAAGAGAATTTCCCAGTGATGACTCTAACAGGAAGCTTTTGAGCACACTGCGGGTTTAACTTCTTTTTTTTCTCTCTAAAACAGTGAGAGAAGCAAAATAATAAAACTGCGCTTCGACAAAGTGACAAAGGATAATAATACAGAGAAAGCGGAGGTACGTTCACAATGCCAACTAGACCAACAAGAGGAAAAAGGGACAATCAATTTTACTGCTGAAAATACGCTGTGGTCCCCGTGGAGAGATTTCACTGAGACATGAATTAGGACAACGGAGACCCTAGAGAATCTTTTCCCCATTCCTCTAACATTGTTTCTAGCAAAATCTATACATGGAGACTCCTGGAGAGCCTGATCTGAAAATACAGTGTTTTGATGTGTAATTTTATGGCACCTCTTTAAATAATGCATTGTCTTGGCGCACTAAGTTGCTTCAGTCATGTCCGACTCTGTGTGACTCTACGGACTGCGGCTGGCCAGGCTCCTCTGTCCGCGGGGATTCTCCAGGCAAGAACACTGGAGTGGGTTGTCATGCCTTCCTCCAGAGGATCTTCCCGACCCAGGACTGAACCCGAGTCTCCTGCATTGGCAGGCGGATTCTCTACCCCAAGCACCACCTGGGAAGCCCATCGTCTTTAGTGTCTGAGTTTATTTTGAGCAGGGCTCGGCATGGAACAACGGCTGCCCACCAGCATCACACCTCACCAATGACTCCTCCAAGCAACGTGCCGACAGCAGGACGGGAAAGCAACATCCTCGGAAACACAATTATCAGAGCTAGTCAGGGTTATTAGGGCAAAGTGCTTCAGATATGAAAGCGTCTCAGAGGCCTCTCTTACATTTAAATATATTACCATGAACATTTATGTATTTACTATATATAATGGCAATCCACTCCAGTATGCTTGCCTGGAAAATGCCATGGATGGGGGAGCCTGGTGGGCTGCTGTCTTTGGGGTTGCACAGAGTCCGACATGACTGAAGCGCCATAGCAGCAGCATATATAACAGAAACATAAGGTACAGAGGGATAGTAATGAAGAATCGTTAAGAGAGTAGTCACGCCTTCAAAACGTGGATCATTTGGGAAGTCTTGACTTAAAATAGGAACCCACCGATAAATAGTAGTAGAAACTTGGGGCCTTCCTGGTGGCTCAGTGGTAAAGAATCTGCCTGCCAACGCAGGAGACACGGGTTGGATCCCTGATCCAGGAAGATCCCACGTGCCCCGGAGCAACTAAGTCCATGAGCCATAATTATTGGGCTTGTTTAGAGCTTTGTTTAGAGACCGAGCTCAGCAAGCAGAGAAAAGCTCGAGCAGCGATCAAGACCCAGCACAGCCAAAAATCAACAAGTAAAATGATCTTTTAAAAACAATAGACAGTAGCATTTCTGTCATACATCAAACTTTATGAAACACTTCTCTATGTTATTTCATCTGATTCTGACATCCAACCCAGTGATTTGTAGCTACTTCACCTCCATCTTTCCAAACAGGAAACTGCGTCCCAGAGAGTCCTCTGACTCAGGATCTGTATCTTTCTCCCCAGCATATGCGCTCCCAGTGAGGCGGATAAATGAATCGATGCCGGCATCACCGGCACAGCCCAGTGTGAAGTGGTGTCAACAGTTTCATCACGTCCAGCTCTCAACACCTGCACTGTTCTTCTCTTCTGTAATTCAGTTTATATTAAGTTCTTTATATACTTCTTTTAAAATTCCAACAGCTTAAATGAGCTTTGGGGATTTCCCTGGTGGCTCAGATGGTAAATAATTTGCCTGCAATGCAGGAGACACGGGTTCAATATGGAGACACGGGTTCAATCCCTGAGTCAGGAAGATCCCCTGGAGAAGGGAATGGCAACCCACTCCAGTATTCTTGCCTGGGAAATCCCAAGGACAAGGAGCTTGGCTGGCTACCGTCCAAGGGGTCACAAAGAGTTGGAGTTGACTTGGTAACTAACATTTTCACTTTTTACTTTCAAAGGCTTAGGATTCTGTGAGTCTAGCTTATACAAAATTTTATTCTACAAACTACCATGAAATTCTATTACTGTTATACAAAATCAGCTTGGGAAACTGTGTAACTCTGATATGGCTCCACTCTTGAATTACTAAAATGGTCCCAGTTAATTCCTCAACTATACTTTCTCACAAAAAATAATACTGAAATGCTTCCTTCGTGTAGACTAGGAGGAACAGACATCAAGGGACATGGTTAGTGGTTTGGAATTTTATCTCTGTTTTTTGTTCACACCCAACTCAACCCTCGAAATTCCAAGTGCATGTCAAGAGTACATTTCTGTCTGCAGTGGTTTCCTCACTATTAGTCCCTCTGGGGGACGGGGAACACATCTGTCTGCAGACAAGAGCCAGCTGCCCCGCGAGGGCTCCACTAAGCCCTGGCACAGGGTTCGGTGAAGGCAGGCTCTCCACCTGCATGCTACCTGCCAAGGTTAAGCCACCGAGGGGGCTATGCTAATACTACTTTTCACTCTACTTTTACAATTTTATTTATTTTTGGCTGTGCTGGGTCTTTGCGGCTGCACAAGCTTTTCTCTAGTTGCAGCATGTGGGGGCTACTCTCCAGGGGCAGTGTGTGGGCTCTCACCGGGGAGGCTTCTCATTTCAGAGTCCAGGCGCTAGGGCACACGGGATTCAGCAGCTGTGGCCCCTGGGCGCTAGGGCACATGGGATTCAGCAGCTGTGGCCCTGGGGCGCTAGGGCACTGGAGATTCAGCAGCTGTGGCCCCCGGGGCACTAGGGCACGTGGGATTCAGCAGCTGTGGCCCCCAGGCACTAGGGCACGCGGGATTCAGCGGCTGTGGCCCCTGGGCGCTAGGGCACATGGGATTCAGCAGCTGTGGCCCTGGGGCACTAGGGCACTCGGGATTCAGCAGCTGTGGCCCCCGGGGCACTAGGGCACGTGGGATTTAGCAGCTGTGGCCCCCAGGCACTACAGCACGCGGGATTCAGCAGCTGTGGCCCCTGGGCGCTAGGGCACGCAGGATTCAGCAGCTGTGGCCCCCGGGGCACTAGGGTACCGGCTCAGTAGGCGTGGTGCGTGGGCTTTGTTGCTCCTCCGCATGTGATATCTTCCCAGATCAGGGACTGAACCGATGTCTCCTGCTTGGCAGGGGGACTCTTCCCCACTGGGCTGGGGAAGCCCTACTTTTCACTCTCAACAGAAAGCTTGTGCCACAGAGAACCCCAAACTTTGGGTGCCAGACAGCAGCACCTCGAGATGGATGAGAGTCCAGAAGTAAAAACCAAGCATTTTCTTTTCCATCCTGTCCAAGTGGTCTGATCCCAGCATCTTGTTTCTGAGTCTCTCCTTCATGAAGACAAGCAACCGAAACCCAGCTTCAGACAATTACTGGTGAGCGAGTAGACAGCAAGCTTAACAGCGTTGCTCTGGGAGGGCCGAGGGAGGTAAGGAAGAAGGGAAACCTGAGAGGAAGCCTTTCACCACGTCTGCCCATCATCTTACAGGCAGTGCTTCACTGCTCTCTACGGAAGGGAGCATCACCTACGAGCCAGAGTGACGCCTCGAAACACAACTGGACGCCACAGCTTTCAAGGCCGACTTTACAATCAAAGCGCACGTTTTAGCGGCGTGGTTTTCTCATCAGTTGCTTTAGTGAAATGACAGGTGCAAAAGCAGGTACCAGAGCCTTGGGCAGTGTGGGAGGTGTGTGGTGCGTGCACATGTGTACGTGTGTGTGTGTGCACATGTGTATGTGTGCGCACATGCACGCACACACTAGGTGGAAAGGCAAGCGGTCTCATCTCCAGCTTCATGTGGTTAAAGACAATACAACATTTGATAGGGAAGAGTCCTGCTCAAGGATTTTTAATATGCTAGCTTCAAGGTCTTTTTCTCTTTTTTTGGAATGCTTTGAATTCTAGATGTTTGTGTTTTAATTTTTAAAAAATCTCCTGTTTTGCAGTATTGTCCACTTTGAAGGCCATTTCTGTAAAAACAAGTAATTTTCTGGAAATAAAATCCAAAAGTGAGCAGATAGTTTTATTCAAGGTCTTCTTTGGAGCAAAGACAGTCAGTCTACTGATGGAGACTCAGTGCCCAGCCTACAAATCACCCGACGCAGACACACACAAGGGCTTATCTCTGAATTAGCACCCCAGCCACCCCTCTCCCAACCACATGCAGACCTGTCCTGCTCCCTCCCATGTTCTCCTGCAGGAAGGGGTTACACACTGACTGCTTTGGGGGGATGGGAGGCTGTCAACATGCAGGGTCCCTAAGGGTCTCTCTGCTCAGCAGAGGGGTGCTCCTGGTTCTTCCTAAACTCCCCAGGGAGGGTGCTTGTTCACCTGGTGCTTCTCCTGCCATTTCTCAGGCTCCGATTAAGTCCCCATCAGACTCATCTCTGCCTGAGAACGGCCTCTGCTTCCCAACCTGCCTGTCTCAGGACCTGGCTGAGTGACAGCTCAGTTCTATTTATCATCACCTCCCACTCAGCGACAGACTCTGAGCAACACTGGAGGGTCTGCTGTCCTCCACCGAGAACCACAACACTCTCATTAAACGTTAAGCAGACCATCAGTTCTGAGTCACCACTGCCAAGAGCAAGGGCAGGGCAGGTATTCTGCAGAAGGCAACAGCTTTCGGAATACACGCCACACAGCCATCCCTGATCTAGGCATCTTTTCTGCCTCCTCCTCAACTGCAAAAGCCACACAGCCTCCGGCTGCCTCCCCCTCTCCTCTGAAAAATGACAAGGACCACGGCCGAGCTCGAGCTCGTTGTGAAAGCAGCATCTTATAGCTAAAGGGCTTCAGGGGACAATTCTTGCTGCTTCCATGAGATAAGACTAGGAAAGCGTCTGCATACATGTTTTCCAGCTTCCTTTGTAAAGGAGCAATATTGCTAATTTAATCCCTATTTTACAGCAGGAACTGATTCCGCTAGAGTGACAGAGCTTCTTCAAAGGGGGAACCCCCATTCCCAGACCAGCAGTCTATTGTGTCAGCTCTACAGTTTCAAGAAATTAGGTAATTAATCAGCCAGTCTTCCTTCTGGCCATCCATTTATTAAAATGAAAATTTTAAGTTTACATAAATATATTCTTTAAAAACATTTTTAAAAGATTATCTTGAGTGATAGAGATACTGGACCCCAAGTTTTCTAAATCCTGAAGCAGGGATTAAACAACTCTTCTCAAATCCCCCAGATATGCTCCTTGCTTCCCTGGTGGCTCAGCTGGTAAAGGATCTACTTTCAGTGTAGGAGACCCAGGTTCAATTTCTGGGTCGGAAAGATTCCCTGGAGAAAGAAATGGCAACCCACTCCAGTATTCTTGCTGGGAGAATCCCACGGACTATAGCCTGCCAGGCCCCTCTGTCCATGGGGTCCCAAGAGTTGGACCTGATTTAGTGACTAAACCACCACCACCAAATATAAGGGTGAAACAGAAAGTCTCCACCCTCAGAAACGAGGCAAACCTTTCATTGTTCTAGAAGACACCTCCTTGGATAAAGCCATCTGCAGATGAAGATATAAAATAAAGCATTGCTCCATTGGTACAGAACGGTCCAGTTGCAGACCTGAAGACTGGGCTGTTCACTGCCCTGGTTCCATGAAAGGAAGGGTACAGGTCTCTACACTTTTTATATGTAAGATTAACTAGGCCCAGGTAGGCCAAGAGATACGAGTTTGAGTTTGGGGGTGGAGGGTGGTGGGGAAAAGCTCAGGATACGACAGCCAGTTGACTAGGGAGGCATAATTTGTACTTTATTTCCAGACAGGAGGCCGGGTTAACCTCACCCTGTACTGCTGGGTCTGGAACTCACACCCCTGCCCAATTCCCACTCAGAGGTGAACATCCAGTCCCGGTGACATAATTTACCCAGTGAAACTCCATAGAAATCCTCTTTAACAGCTGCAGAAACCTGAGAAGATATTCATATTCAGGCCACATTGGCAGGAGAGTTGTTTAGAATCATGAGTATTTAGAGCTAGAAGGAAACGCAAACAGAGCATCTGCGGACGGGACACAAGGATGATGGGGCCCTGGCTGTGCAGTGGAGAGCTGCAATCCATTAGTGATGTCTGTGCAGGTGCAGGCATAGGAGCGGTCTTGTGCTCTGTGGCAACAGACCATTTAAACACCTCTCAATTGGATCTGCATACTTTTCCCTCGGAGTGCCCAGTCACTTGTGTCCAACTCTTTGCCACCCCATGGACTGTAGCCTGCCAGGCTCCACTGTCCATGGGATTCTCTGGGCAAGAATACCAGAGTGGGGTGCCAGCTCCTCCTCCAGAGGGTCCCTCAGAGGGTAAGCATTTCAAAAATATCTCTTGTTCTAATCCATTTTTATGCATTAAAAATTCTTTTTCAGGGTCTTAATTTTTAAATTTGCTTGTAATCTTTAAATTTGTAAATCTGTAGCAATGAGGTAATTTTCTAAAAGGGAATTTATTATGGGTGAACTTGATTTAATAAAAATCAAACGTAAACATTTGTATTTACACCCAAAATATACGAAGTAGACTAGTCAGCCATTATAAAATGTACTATGTGATGCTATTAAGTAACTGGTCAATACAGTGCATATTAGTTTATATAGATAAATGGGTGAATAGGTAGGGAGTCAGGTCAGATGGATGGATAAATGGGTAGATAGCTTTTGGATGATTAATGCTTGCTCCTATAGTTAAAAAAAAATCATTGCTAACAAAGATAAATACTACATGTCTGACTCTTTGTGACCCCGTGGACTGTAGCCTACCAGGCTCCTCCATCCATGGAATTTACCAGCAAGAAGACTGGACTGGGTTGCCATTTCCTTCTCCAGGGCATCCTCCCGACCCAGGGATTGAACCCGGGTCTCCCACATTGCAAGCAGACACTTCACCATCTGAGTCACCAGTGATTTGGATACATTTTCATTAAGAAGTTATATTTTTCAGATACTGGGGAGAAGAAGCCTCTCACTTTACAGATGCGGAAAAACAAAATCCTGCAGACAGAGCGAGAACAAAAGCCCAGTTCTGCTGAGTCCATCTGCCGTGTCTGCTCTCATTATGCTACCACAGCACAGAAGTCTACTCCAAGTCCACAGTCCCTTACTGACAGCTCTGAAATCCAACGAGCTCTGAATGTGCACAACTTACCCTGAGGAGAAAACGTGACTTGGACTACCGTGAGGCCACGTACAGTCACAGATCAGCGTGTAACTAAGCCCTCCCGGGAACACTACATATGACACAGTATAGACACAGCATTTCTTTTATAAAGTCTGAAAAAGTCTAAAATCTAAAACGCATCTGGCCCAGGGGTTTGGATAACGGAGGGCCGGCCAGTACTGCTGGGCTCACCGCCTTCAGGGTGTGGTGGGCAGTCAAAGTCAAAGTTGCTCAGTCGTGTCCGACTCTTTGCGACCCCACGGACTATACAGCCCATGGAATTCTCCAGGCCAGAATACTGGAGTGGGTAGCCTTTCCCTCCTCCAGGGGATCTTCCCAACTCAAGGATCGAACCCAGGTCTCCCACACTGAAGGTGAATTCTTTACCAGCTGAGCCACCAGGGAAGGAAAGCTATGCTTTTAATTTCCAGGGCTCAAAAAAAGGCAGGTGTTTTTAATTCCTGGGGCTTCCCTGGTGGCTCAGTGGTAGTAAAGAATCTGCCTGCCAGTGCAGGGACGTGAGTTTGATCCCTGAGTCGGGAAGATGCCCTGGAGGAAGAAATGGCAACCCAGTGCAGTATTCTTGCCTGGAGAATTCCATGGACGGAGGAGCCTGGTGGGCTACAGTCCATGGGGTCTCAATGAGCTGGACACAACTGAGCAACTAACACTTTCATTTTCAGAGAGAGTGGATAACAAAGGATTAACCATGGGATTTGCCCTGAGTCCTACCCAGACCCACAGGGGCCTCAGACTACACGTCTATCACCGTGTCTCCCACCTCCATACTTTCCTAAGACAATCAGAGCAGAGCTGGAAAGGCACTGGCTGGTACAAACGCAGAGACCCAGTCCACTCCTGCTGCTCCGTCGCTAAGCTGTGTCCGACTCTTCGTGACTTCATGGACTGCAGCACACCAGACCTCCCTGTCCTCCACTGTCGCCCCGAGTTTGCTCAGATGCTTGTCCATGGAGTCGGTGATGCCATCCAACTATCTCATCCTCTGTCGTCCCCTTCTCCTGCTGTCTTCAGTCTTTCCCAGCATCAAGGTCTTTTCCAATGAGTCAGCTCTTCTCACCCAGGTGGCCAAAAATTGGAGCTTTTTATGATTCTGGAAAATCGACTGTTCTTTAAATCCTCCCATGATTATTCAGATAAGCATTATGATCACAAACTTCAATAAGAATGCTTGATAGTTTTTCTTTTCATAATAAATTTTAGGCCTTGTGTAGACAATGAAATTTTAAAGACATGACAATATCCTTTTATTGATAGATACTATAGTTAAAGTTATTATTTTCTTGGGCTCCAAAGTCACTGCAGACAGGGACTGCAGCCATGAAATTAAAAGACGATTGCTCCCTAGAAGAAAAGCTATGACAAACCGAGACGGTGTATTAAAAAGCAGAGACATCACTTTGCCAACAAAGGTTCCTATAGTCAGAGCTATGGTTTTTCCAGAAGTCATGTACAGATGTGGAAGCTGAACCACAAAAAAGGCTGAGCACCAAAGAACGGATGCTTTCAAATTGTGGTGCTGGAGAAGATTCTTGAGAGTCCCATAGACTGCAAGATCAAATAAGTTAATCCTAAAGGAAATCAACCCTGAATATTCACTGGAAGGACTAATGCTAAAGCTCCAATAATTTGGCCACCTGATGCAAAGAGCCAACTCATCAGAAAAGACCCTGATGCTGGGAAAGATTGAAGGCAGGAGGAGAAGAGGGGGGCAGAGGATGAGATGGTTAAATAGCAACACTCAATGGACATGAATCTGAGAGAATTCTAGGAGACAGTGAAGGACAGGGAAGCCTAGTGTGATGCAGTCCATTCGATCACAAAGAGTCGGACACGACTTAGTAACCGAACAACAATGGTTAAGTCACGGCTGCAACACCGAAATCTTTATAGCGAAAGTCTGGACTGCATTTTGGAAACATGCATTGTCTCGGCTTCTCACCAGAGTTCTTTCCCAAGGAGCAGATCTGGAGAAGACAATGAATCTGTACACTGGAATTATGACGAGAGTGGGATTTGAAGCAGATATATGAAAACGAGGACTTTCAGAGATTTGGGGGCAGATTAGTCTCTCTGGGTGTTAGTCTGTGCATTTGCACACAGAAATCATACTCATGTCGTAAAATGAAATAATTCCACGAGAAAAAGCTTTGCAAACTCCAAATCAAAATGTGTGCATTTTATTCTTTTATATAAAATCAGCTTCCCTGGTGGCTCAGACAGTAAGGAATCCACCTGCAATGCAGGGTTTAATCCCTGGGTGGGAAAGATACGCTGGTGAAAGAAATGGCAACCCACTCCAGTATTCCTGCTTGGAGAATCCCAAGGACAGAGGAGCCTGATGGGCTTATAGTCCATGGGTTGCAAAGAGTCGGACACATATAAAATCAACTTACATCTCCACCTCAAGGAGCATGAGAAATCCTTGATGTTCGTAAACCAGACTCAGACTAGTCTTTATGGCTAATGCATGCTGACATACGGCAGAAACCAGCACAAGACGGTAAAGCAATTATCCTTCATTAACAAACAAACAAACCAGCAACTCCTCCAGCATTTGGTTCCTATTTATGCTGATGACACCCTCATGCCCCTAGGCGTCCAAGCTTGGAAACCTGTGGGAGAGACCTTCGATCCGATGTAAGAATGGTCAGTTGCTCTGAAAACAAATCTGCTCAGGTCAGCCCCTCGCTCAGAAATCACTGACAACTGGCAACCGTTCTTGCACAACAGGTCGCCCCCAAGAGCCTCCCCTTCTGGCCCCACCCGCCCCTCACTCCATCCCCACCCCAGCCACACAGCCCTGCCCAGTGGTGTCTCTGCTGGAAGCTCCAGCCCCAGGTACCCTGTGCGGTCACCTCCAGCTCCGAGAACCCTGCAGAGCCATTCTGCCCGCCCTGGTGATGCTCACGTCCCCAGGCTAAGAGCACAGAAACACAGCCCGGTCCCTGGACCACTGCTTCCGCTTGAGAGGACTCTTGACGCGATGTCCCTCTTGCTTCCTCGGTTGTGAAGTCCACAACAGCAGGGACCCCGTCTTCACTCCTACGGTGTGATCTCAGTCCTGGCACGTGACGGTGCTTGTTCACTGAGTGAGTGAGTCAGTCCATCTTGGGGTCTTCTCCTCCGTGTACCCCCCACCCCCGCTCAACCTCCTCCAAGAAGGAAGAGCGCACAGTACGCCAGAGGGCCGGAGCCCTCACAGAGGCCAGGCCGCTGCAAATCCCCTGCTAGCTCTCCGGGTAATTAAGTTCTTGGCAGAAGAACTAACTTCATCATCTAGTTTTATTATTCTTCCAAACCACAATCCCAGAAGTAAATTGCGTTTGAGCTCTTGTAAACGACCTGACACCTCAGAGAATTCATTCTAGCGCCGAGGACAGAGCTCTTGTTGTGTGGAGGCCAACGGCTGTTCCACAAACCAGGCAGACCCTATGAAACCAACAGGCCCTGACGCTTCATCCTCAGAAGGGGTCAGGTCAGCCCCTTGCTCAGAAATCATTGACAACTGCCAACCATTCTTGCACAACAGGTCACCCATGACCCTCCCTGTCTGGCCCCATCCACCCTTCACTCCATCATTGGGGTGAAGCGGTGGGGACTCATGAGGACACAGTCTAGATCCCGGAGGAGCCGGTGTCCCAGGCCCAGCAAACTGCAGCCTTAACCGCCAGACCCAGCCCTGCCCGCCCTGGTGAGGGGAGATGGTGTGGTCTGCGCACACCAGTCCCGGGGCCACGGGACGAGGAGCTCCTCTGTCCACCAGCTGGCCCTTCAAGAAAGACCCTGCCGACCCGTTACAGAAAAATGTAACAGGAAAAAATACCCCTGGGGATGTCTTAACAATGCAGTTTTCTATTGAGAGTTCTCTGCTCACACCTTCTCTCATGAAAAAGGGGGCTCTATGTTATTTGTGAGGAAGCAAGTGAGTCCATCCCCCTAAGTAATAACCACAAGGCTTCAAGGAGGGAGGAACCTTTTCCAGAAAAGCCCCTTTAGGATCCTGACGCCCTGAGGCCCCGACACCTCTGTCTCCCCGGTGTGACGTTCCCCACGGTTCACAGACGCGAAAGACTCACGGGCGCTTTCTGCTCTGCGAGGGGTGCAGCTGGCCCGCGGCCTCGGCCTGGTGTCCCCGCCTCTGCTGCCTTTTCGCCCACCTTCTCTGTCTCCCCGGCACCGGGCGCCCGCCCCTCGGAGGATGGCGGCTTTGATTTCGAGCTGCTGCTGAGCTCTCCGGGCTGAGCTTTTCTGAGGAGAAACAAACGTGGAATTATCAAAACACATCCTGCAGTAAAGACAGCTTTCCCCCAAGTGGATGTCTAGGTTCAAACGACAAGAACGGCTCTGATGGCAGGCTGAGGCCTTGCAAGGCATTTAAAGACGTTAACCAAGTTCTCACAGCAGCCCTGGGGAGAGGGTGCAGTTACCCCGGCTTTGCTGTGAGAGGCTCAGGATAACCGTTATCCTGCATCCAAGGCCCAGCAGCGGCCAGGACTGGAATCCGGGCCTGCCCGGCTCCCGAATCAGAAGCTGAACTGCCTTCCTTCTGTTCGGGAACAGAGCACACAGCCTTCGCGTCCTCAGCAGCACAGAGTCCCTTTTTTTTTCCCTGTGTGCCCACCTACGGCTGTGAAGTCACAACCCTGGAGCACGGGACAGAGGCCCCCTGTCTGCTCCCGTTTCTCCTTTCATGCACGGCTGCCCATACTCGGGGGCGGGGGGCCCAGAAGCCACTCTAGCACCCAAAAGAGCCAACCCACGCCCTGCCCCATGTCTGCCACCCGTGACCTCCCTGTGTCTGCAGTGATTACGTCACTTCTCACCCAGCACCTCCTCACTGTCCACAGAATGAGATCCAGAGTCCTAAATCTGGCTTTCAGGGCATGAGAGAGCAACACCCCCATCACCCACGTGCACCCCAAACACGCAGAAGGATTCACCATCATCCCACATATCAAACACACGCTGTCGAGGGGTCCTGAGGACCTCCTGCCTGCCTTCTCCCGCCTGACCTCCTGCAGCTGGGAAACTGCCTACCTACCCAGGTTCTCCCCCTGGAATCAGGATGGGCGCCCCAGGCTGGCCTGAGCCAAGCGCACACACAGCCCGTGTGGCCGCTGGTCTCTCCTCCTGGACCGCAGGCTCCCGGACCGTCCCTGAGCACCCAGCATGGACAGACCCCATCAGGCCTGCTCTCCTCAGCGGCCGCCCGGGAGCCTGAAGTCCAAGGGGGTCCTGGAGCCTGACTCACGCCCACGACTGTGCTGCTCTTGCTCAACGTTAGGGAAGCCCGGGGTCACTGGGGAACCACGTCCACGACGTCCCAGTGGGGACGCAGAATAGCCGACGTGGTGGCCTCGTGAGTGAAGGGGGTCCCGCAGAGTCGGGAGAACTTTCCAGAAACTGGACACCACCGCATGCCCTCGAGGCCCACCTGGCCCTCCCGCAGGCTCTATCAGCCAAGAAGCACACCCCTTGGCCTGGCTGGGCCCTCCTGGCCCCGCAGGTCCACACCTGAGCTCCGGCGTCTCCTGCTCGGCCTTCAGCCTCGCCCTCTCCGCAAGGATCTCATCACAGATCACCTCGTAGGGTTTGTCCAGGTGATGTTCGCCCATCACCCAGACCCAGACCTCATTGTCGGCTCCCAGCTTCCAGTGAACGGATTTGCTGTTGTCTGCAAGCAAAACGACAATCTGGTTTGAACAAGTATCTTCAGCCGTGGGTTAGGAGGTTTTCCACCGTCCAAGTATTTAAAGATCAGACGAAGCGAAGCACGTCCAACATGCTCTGAGCAAGCAGCCACTTCCAGGGGGGTGGCAGGAATGTCTGTTTTAAATCATAGTGTGGGTTCTGCACGTGCCCTTTTTAGAAGTCAAGACTCTGAGATAGGAAGACCACTGTCTGCATTATCTCTAGGGTAACAGAGCCAGCCTCAGACCCCTGAACCTCTGAAGCCTAAGAACCTCCCTGCAACCCAGCTGCTCCAGGGCGTGGGGCATCCACCGTATTCCTGGGACTCGCTGTTGGGTCCAAGGCACGCATTTTAGAGTCAGACCGGCTTTGCTTTAACCCTAGCCCTGCCACTTAGCCGTACGACTTGGACAAATCATTTAATCCCCCTAAGCCTCAGTTTCTTGTCCACACAACGGGAATGCTAACGTCACTCTGGAGGACAGCCACTGGGGGAGGCTGACACACGACAGTGCTCGGCAGAGGCGGGTGCAACGGCTCCTCCGTGCTGTTGATGGGCGTGGTAGCTGAGAGACTCGCACCAGAAGTGAGACGACACACCCGCAATGCGAGACATGGGGAAGCTCCTAGAATAACCCGGTTCCCTGCTGGTTGCACGGGCTGTATTTACCTTCTACTTCCTGCTCCTCCAACGGGCACATCAGGCTCCCTGACACCTGGGACGGTGGGTCATCCCCTGGAGAAGTTGAGGGGCGGGCAGTCCTAAGTCTGAAGGTCCTGGAGGGGACTCACCAGGGCCATGAGGGACCTCAGCTCATCCTCGTCCATGTGCCTGAGTCCGAGGACACACGCTGGCCAGCGCTGCTGAATGTGTGATGGGGGGCAGCTGCCTGAATGCAGGCCAGGCGGGGGAAAGGTCGCAGGAAGCAGAGGCCAGCTTCCCACGAAAGAGTCTCCATCCAGCGGACGCAGAAGCAGCGTCCTGCTGTGGACTGAGGACGCGGCCACTCAGGGCCAGCCTAGCTCTTCCTCTGGGTGCCTTCTGCCCTCGGGGCTATGGAGATGCTCTGGGTACAACAACGTTCTCAGTAGGACAGTCAAGACGCCCCTGGGGGCTCAAGGGTAAAGAATTCACCTGCCAGTGCGGGAGACACGGGTTCAATCCCGGATCGGGAAGATCCCCCATGCCGCAGAGCAGCTAAGCCCGCGTACCACAAGTCTTGAGCCTGAGGCTTTGAGCCCGGGAACCGCAACAAGAGAAACTGCTGCAATGAGAACACACACCACAACTAGAGAAAAGCGAGAGCAGCAATGAAGACCCCGCACAGTCAAAAAATAAATAAATGCAATCACTAAAAATAAATAGGATGGGGGGGGGCAGGGAGGAGGAGTCAGTCTGTGCTCACGGGTGGATGCAGGTATGAGGGAAGGTCAGTCCCACATGGCCCTGGCTGGGGAGGCCAGGTCAGCTCCGGCTCGTTGAGGAGATGCCCACAGGTTCCTTCACTGTGGGAGACCAGCATCCCTCACAAAGTCCCTGTACCATCTGCTCTGGGGCAGCTAAGAATGTTCCCACTGTGTCCACCTCTCCATCTTCACCTAACAACGCTCTGCCAACAGTTCTGGCAGCAGGAGGAAGGTGGCCGGAGACGGCGTGGCCGAGAGCCAGGGGAGGCGGGAGGGGCCCAGGGGTCCCTGCAGCCCCTCTCGGGACAGCAACACACGCTGCCCCAGACCGTAACGCAGGGCACGCGGGGGCCGTAACTCCTGTTGGGGGAGGCCCTGCTCCGGGGGAGAGGAATCCAGAAACCCTACAAACACAGGAGGGGCTAAGAAACAAAGGGGAGGGGCAGCCAAGGGCAGGACAGAGACCCCGTGCCTTTGCAACGGTGGGGGAGGCGTAGAGACGGCGGCTCTGGGGCAAGAAGTGGGTTATAGGATGTGTCAGAAAGCAGCCCTGATGAAAGTCTCTGCTCTGATGGCCCCTTTCCTTTGGGGCAAAGACACTGGGGTCCTCGGGGGTCCACACAGCTCCTCAAACCCAGGGAGGGGGTCATTTAAGTAAAGGGAGTATCAGCCTGGCACCCTCGGCTTTGTGCCAAGACAGGGAAGGGTGTCTCCCACGACGTTCCCACGGCGTTCCTAAGGCTGGCGGGGTGCAGAGCTGGGTGCTGCAGGGTGCACAGGGTGAGAAGCCTCCTGCAGGTCACCAGGGCCTGGGAGAGGAGGACAGGGCGGCTGGTCACCGACTTGACGAACTTCGCCACCTGTCTACCTCGTGCCAGGCCCTGAGGTGGATGCGCTACAGACACTTGCAAACAAGACAGACCAGTCCCGACTCTCAGGGACTCACGTTCCAGCTGAAGGAGGCAGGTGCTGGAACACGAGTTAGTTACGAAAGTATCGGGACTGAGACCGTGATGATGTTAGTCACTCAGCTGTGTCCGACTCTTGGGACCCCGTGGACTGTAGCCTGCCAGGCTCCTCTGTCCACGGGATTCTCCAGGCAAGAATACTGCAGCGGGTTGCCATTCCCTTCTCCAGGGGATCTTCCCAAGCCAGGGGTCAAATCTGGGTCTCCTGCACTGCAGGCAGATTCTTCACCATCTGAGCCACCTGGCTGAGGGGTGTTAATGCATTAGCGATGGGATCTGGTGGGCAGGGGGACATGCCCTGTGACCAGATGCGATTACGTCCAACAAGGACTCAGAGAAGGCAGGGGGCTTCGAAAGGACAGAGAAGAAATAAGAAGCTCCTGGCGTTCAGCTAGGGAGGCTGGGTATGGAATTTAGACAGAGAATAGGGTGGGTTTGGTGCTAGACAGGAGGAACAGTGTGACCGAAGCCCAGGGACGGGAACCGGCGAGGGGCCACGGGGAACCGGGGTCTCCGCCAGAGCTGACGAGGCTTGAGAAGCTGCCTGGCCGTGGGCTGAGGTCACACAGGGAGCGGGGGCCCGCCGGGCAAAGCGGTTTACATGGCGGTCCTGTGTTGCATAACTTCAGAAAGCTATAGGAAAATCCCAGTGTCTACGGCACTTTATTTCTCCAGTCTGAGTTTCCTCTTTGATAAAACAGAGGCAATGAGTCTGAACTCAGACAAGTGCTCAAAAAGGATTAATTCCATGTTCTTGGTCTGAGGGACCAACCATGAGTCCACAACTGTCAGACACAACACCACAAAACTCCCAGAAGAGAACATGGGCAAAATATTCTCTGACATAAATCGTAACTATTTTCCTAGCTCAGTCTCCCAAGGCAAAAGAAATAAAAGCAAAAATAAACAAATGGGACCTAATCAAACTTAGAAGCTTTTGCACAGCAAAGGAAAACCATCAACAAAATGAAAAGATGACCTATGGATCGGGAGAAAATATTTTCAAACAATGTGACCAACGAGGCTTAATTTCCAAAATAAACAAACAGCTCACACAGCTCAATGCCAAAAAAACAAAACAAAACAAAAAACCACCCAATCAAAACGTGAGCAGAGAACCTAAACAGATGTTTTCTGAAGAAGACATACATATGGCCAACAGGGACATGAAGAGATGCTCAACATCACTAATTATTATAGAAATGCAAATCAAAGTTACAAAAAGGCATCAGCTCACACTGGTCAGAACAGCCATCATCAAAAGGATTACAAATAATAAATGGTGAGAGGGTGTGGAGAAAGGGAAACCCAGCTACACTGTTGGGAGCCAAAGTTGGTGCAACCACTATGGAAAACAGTATTGAAGCTCCTTAAGAAACTAAAGCTACCATTCGAACCAGAAACCCCACTCCTGGGCACATAGGCGCCTTCCACCGACCCGGGGCTGTAGTGTCCACGTGCTGCCTGAACTCGCAGCGCCCAAGGAACTGCCCACCACTCTGGCCGCTCCTCGTGGACACTCACCTCTGACCCAGAAACCAGAGGACAGATGCCTGGCTGGCAGGGCCTCCGCGATTTGGGTGCTACGGCCACGTTCCTTCCGGCCAACGCCGTGCCAGGTCTGCCCTGAAATACGTAGGGCATCACCGAGGCTGTCAGTAACCCTACTCGGCCATGAGGAATTGAGGCTCAGGGAGGGTAAGTTCCTTGTCTGGGATTGGAGAGCTGGTGCAGTGGAACCAGAATTCCTTACCTGACTGTGAGGCAGTAAAACCTGTGTTTAGAGCCACCTCTGATGCACTG
Organism: Madoqua kirkii; assembly: GCA_006408675.1. NCBI lineage: Eukaryota > Metazoa > Chordata > Mammalia > Artiodactyla > Bovidae > Madoqua > Madoqua kirkii. Next base: position 27,443 of record SJYC01125404.1, on the reverse strand, counting down.
TCCAAACTGAAATACCTCTGAGAGCAAAAAAAGGAAACCCACCAACAGGAAAGGCAGGAAATGAATGTTTGCAGGGCTCTGCTTATCGAGCTGCGTGCGGGGTCACCGAGCTGCGTACGGGGTCACTGTCTCGGCCCTGCAGAGCAGGAGAGCACCAGCCCACGTTTCTGTGACGACCAGGGCCTGGGCTTCCCTGGCGGCTCAGCAGTAAAGAATCTGCGAGCAGTACAGGGGCCAGAGGAGATGCGGGCTCAACCCCTCGGTCGGGAAGACCCCCTGGAGGAGGGCATGGCAACCCACTCCAGTATTTGTGCCCGGAGACTCCCCATGGGCAGAGGAGCCCGAGGGCTAAGTCCATAGGGTCACAAGAGAATCGGGACACGACTGAGCAATTAGCACAGTAAGGCCCAGTCCTATGGGGACTTCCCTGAAGGTAGCGCGGGTAATAATTCTGCGAGTCTGTGTTTTAAACCTTTGAAAATATTTATTCTAAAGACAAAAGGGACAGAAAGGGAGCTGGAGAACCCACAGGGCGCCACCATCCCAGGCAGCAGGTGGTGGCACAGATAAGCGAGTAGGTCACTCGGCGGGGAGGCCAGCTGGCTCCAGGGGGTGAGAGGGAACATCCGAGTGGGCATCTGAGTCTGTCTGGCACTCCACACGTGAGACCCAAGGCTGTCACACTATCCAGCCCAGAGTGAGCCCAGAGTGAGCTGGGACTGGCAGCTCAGAGCAGACTCAGATCTGACGTTCAAACCCGGACTCCAGCGGTGACCTGTCCACATCACTTTCTCCAAGTCTTATTACAAAGATTAAATAAAATGACATCAACACAAGGTCCTGGCACTTGCTAACAGATCCACCGGGTGGTAGGGAGCACCTCCGTGGGACGGAGCAATGGGAGTGTGCTGAGACAGGGAGTAACCGGGGGACTCCAGGCTTCCGGCTTTGGTGACTCAAAGGAAAGCGGGCTGCAGATCATTCTGGAGACTGAGAGGCAGGAGCAGGCCCGGGGGCAGGGGAGAGAGAGCTGGGATGATGCTGAAGAACCTGGTTTTGCATCAAGCGCCCAAGGGTCTTCTGAGCAGAGATGCTCGTTGGGTAACTGATGAGACCGACGCTCAGATAAGAGGTCTGGTTTCGAAATACAGGTGTGAGATTCCACAAAGAGAAAAAAGGTGCCCCAGGGTGGGAGTACCGAGACCCTGACCTCGTCAAGAGTCTGTGAATGAGGCTCAGGGAATCTGTCAACATTGGGAAACTCTGCAGCAAATGCCCTCTGTATGGATTTTCCTGGCCCAAGCTTTCAGTAAGTTTTCCACGGAGTCCAAGGGACCCTCCATCCCACCTGAAGCTTACCAACCACCAGGGTAAGTGAGGCTCCTCTGGAGAACACAGGTACCCAGGGTCAGGCAGAAACGTAGAAGACAACAGTCATGGAGACAGCGAGGAACCACGGCGCGAAGAGGCTCAGAGGCAACTCACAGGGTGGGAGCCGGCTGAGAAATCAGCTGAGCTGGGAACTGAGCCCAGCAACGGAGGCCACCGTGCGGGGTCAGGAGGGGAGGGAGGGAAGCAGGTCTGGCAGACAGCACACCCCAGGTCTCTGTCGTCGCTTCAATGAAAAGGGAAGGCTCTGCATAAGGGAGCTCGTCTGAGAATCCACAGGTGGAATTTCACAAGGCCTGGTCCAAGGGTGCACACGGAGCGTTGCGGTCGCCGCTCATCGTGACCAGGGCACCACCGTCCCGGGCAGCAGGTGGTGGCTTCTGCGAGAAGTTCCCACCAGCTGGAGAGGTGTCTATTGCTGGGCAGCCTCTCCCAAGTAAAGACCTCCTCTGTGTGCATGACCAGAAAAAAAGGCTTACGGAATAAAGGCTCCATGGGAGAACACGCACACAAGCACACGTTCAGACGTGTGCAGGGCAGCTGCAGACAACGGCAACTGTTACCAAGCTCCAGGTAAGCTCGACACACCAGGTAGGCTGAACAAGGGGCAATGTGTGTTCACAGTGCCAGCTACGGGAGTCAGACCCAGGGTCACTGACCAGCTGCTGCCCTGGGCAAGTCAGTTAAGGTCCCTCCGTCTCCCTTTCCTCACCTGTGAAATGTGAAAGTAACTCAGCTCCAGGCTTGGCTGTGATGATTTCATGAGATAATAGACTTAAGCACAGAGTTCAGGGTCTGACACTCCAGCAGCCCAATCGGCACTGGTTGGGGCCTGGTTTACAGTCTAGAGCAGTGCTGTCCAATGGGAGCGCTGCCTGTAATTATACATTTTCTAGCCGTCCCATTAAAAAATCAACAGGAGCTCGGGCAAGATGATGGAGCAGAAAGGCCCTGGGCTCACCTCCTCTCATGAGAACACCAAAATCGCACCCATCTGCAGAAAAACCATCCATGAAAAAGACCAGAACCTACAAGAAAAGATACCCTCCAACCAAAAACATAGAAAAGGGGGCATGGTGAGACAGACGCCACAGTGAGACGGACACCCCACGGTGGACGACCCGCAGACTGCAGCTTCTCCCGCCAGAGTGAGAGTTCTGAGCCCCAGGTCAGGCTCCCCAGCCCAGGGGACCTACTCATCTGGGAAGATGAGCCCCCAGAACATTTGGCTTTTGAAAGCCAGCGGGGCTTAATTTTGGGAATCCCACAGGGGCGGGAGAAACAGAGACTTCACTCTTAAAGGGGGCACATGAAATCTCACACACACCAGGACCCAGGGTGAAAAGCAATCATTTGATAGGAGTCTGGGCAAGACCTATCTGTCGGTTTTGGAGGGGCTCCCAGGGAAGCATGGATGGCTATGTGTCACCCTGGGACCATGAATCCTGGAGGCAAACATATTTGGGGACCTTCTGTCGTGAGGACAGGGCTGCTGGCAGCTTTCATCTTAGCTCATTAGTGCCAAGACCCGGTCCCACCCAACAGCCTGCAGGCAACCCATGCTGAGAGGCCTCAGGCCCAACAGCTAACTGGGTAGGAACCCAGCCCCAGCCATGAGCAGGCCCTAAGGACTTCTGAGCCCACAGCTGACTCCAGACACACTTTGCCTTGCCCACCAGAGGGCCAAGACCCAACTCCACACTCTCCAGGAAGCCAGCACGGGTCTCCAGACCAGCTATTTGTAAAAATACAAATAACAATCTGGGGGAGGGGGGGGGAGGCAGCAGAGGAACACGTTCCAGATGAAGGAAGACGATAAAACCCCAGAAGAATTAAAAGAAGTGGAGATAAGCTTTCTACCCAAGAAAGAGCTCAGTGCAGTGCTTGTAAAGACAATGAAAGAACTCAGGAGGACAGCAGGTATGCATAGAGCAAGAAGTGGGATTTTTAAACAAAGAGTTAGAAAATATAAAGAATATACAGAGAAGGAGAATACAATAAGTAAAATGAAAAATACACCGGAAGGAATCAATAGTAGACTACATGATACAGGAGTGGATCAGTGAGCTCGAAGACGGAGCAGTGGAAATCGCTGCTGCTGAGCAGAAAGAAATGAGGACAGGTCAAAAGACCTTGGGGACAACATCAAGGCACTAATATTAGCATTATAGGGGCCCAGAAGGAAAAGGGACAGAGAATGAGCCTGAGAAAATATGTGCAGACATAATAACTGAAAACTCCCCTAGCCTGGGAAAGGAAGCGGTCACTCCAGCCCAGGAAACGCACATCGCTCCAAACAGCAGGAGTCGCCGACCTCCAGGCTGCAATGACTCCCCGCCACTCACATTACCACCCCCCACCATCCCCATCCGCGGAAAAACTGTCTTCCCTACAACCAGTCCCTGCTTCCAAAGAGGTTGGGGACCACTGCCAGACAGGATGAACTCGAAGAGGAACATACCAAGACTCACTGTAATTAAAATCACAAAAATTAGAGACAGAGAATATTAAACGCAGCAAAGGAAAAGCTTCCCAGGTGGTGATAGTGTTAACGAATCCACTTGCCAATGCAGGAGACGCAAGAGAGACGCTGAGTCTGATCCCTGGGTTGGGAAGATCCCCTGGAGAAGGAAATGGCGACCCACTCCAGTATTCTTGCCTGGAGACTCCCAAGGACAGAGGAGCCTGGTGAGCTACAGTTCGTGGGGTCACAAAGAGTTGGACACGACCAAAGCGACGCAGCAGAGTGTGCAGCACAGGAGAAGCAACAAATAACATACAAGGGAGTCCCAGAGGCTAGTAGCTGGTTTTTCTTAAGGACAGAAGGGAGTAGCATGATACATTTAAAGAGACAAAAGGGGAAAACCTAAGAATGTGAGCAAAGAGCTTCATCTTACATCACCAGGAGGAGACCAACTCAGCAAACGTGAGAAACCTGAAGTCTCTCAAAGAGCTCCAGGCCACTGATTCCAGGGGACAGAGCCCTTCTGCGGCCCCAGTCTTCACAGCCACCCATCACGTCTACGAGTCACGTTCGCAACTGATACGGTGCCAGGAGGCCCCGTTGTACTTGGTTAACTCAGACCAAAGGATGCAAGGAAATGGAGAAGCCAGATCGGAAAGACACAGGCTCAAGCTTCAGTTTGGACATGTTACCGCTGGAAGAAAAACCAAGGATGTCCTTGGAGAGTGCAGAGTCCTGTGAAATCCAGTGGACCTGGGTACTAACTGGGGTGTGACCTTGCATGTATTATTGCACTTCTGCATGTAAAACAGGGCCACTGATACCTGTTTTGGAGAAATATTGTGAAGATGACATGTAATATATGTAAAAGAGCTTTGCATGGTGTCTGACAAAGCAGGGGTTTAATAAATAGCTTCTACTGGTGATAATAATAAGTGAAGTATTCATATTTACTTCCATATCACTATAAAACAGGTTTTAATAAAAGACAGTGCAAGAAAAAGGTCACTAAACTGACTTGCCTTTTGAGTCTCTGCAAAGAAGGGAGATTAATTTTCTCAGTCTTTGAAACCCTCAACGGTTTTATCAAATTTATTTTTCCTGGCTTAATGAAAAATGAAGAGAAATTGATCTTGGAATGCCTCTCTGTAAGTGACCTTGAAAATGTTTTTTCCCAACAACATAGGTATTCATCCATAACACAAAGTGCGTGGATGGGTGTGTGTGTGAGCTAATGCACGCTCTCCCATATCTCTGTGTGTATATGCTTTAACCCTGATATACAAAGAATTCCTCCTCATCCATGGTCCCAAAGACGTGGCCAAGCTACCAAGGATTCCTTGGGTCAGGAAGCGGTAGTACATTTGAAAGGTGAACTCAGACTAAAAAAATTTAGCATTATGACTTTTTTCCGTTTCGTAGTATTTGCATCTTGAAAGTGAATGTCCCTAAAAACAGAAGACTCAAAGAAACATCTCTCAGAGTCTGCGGAATGGAAACAGCATTTCTAGAGATGAAGACGTAAAGACTTGGCATGCTGGTAGCATAATGCCAGGGGCTTCCCTGGTTGCTCAGCTGGTAAAGAATCTGCCTGCAATGCCGGAGACCCTGGTTGGATTTCTGGGTCAGGAAGATCCCAGGAGAAGGGATAGGCTACTCATTCCAATAATCCTGCCTGGAGAATTCCATGGACAGAGAAACCTGGCAGCTGAGCCACTTGCCCAGCACAGCAGAATATCAGGCATCTGGGATAAGAGGAGGTGGACCCTTCCTGTATGCCCCTCGAGTTCAGCTCCACGTGACTTTACTGCAGCTTAAGGTCAGTCTGGTTTCAAGAAAGACATCTGCTCTCAGCCTCACCACTCCAGAGTATTGCTGTGTGTGTGTGTGTGTGTGTGTGTGTGTGTGTGCGCGCGTGCATGCTCTTCAGGTTGATCAACTACAACACAGAAAGCTCAGTAACACTGAGGGTCCGCCAGCCAAACTGGGCCTCCAGCTCGGCTAGCTGCTGACCAGTGTGAGCCATGAAAACAAGCAGGGAGGCCGCCCGCCATGCGGGCTCCGGGAGGAGCGAGCTCCGCTTACCTGTCTTCGGCCTGGGTTTCACTGGCAGGGACTCCTGTTTTTCCATCGCTGCTTCTCTTTCTTTCCAGCGGCGGACCTGCTCCTCCCTCATCTTGAAGAACAGGATCTGTTTCTGTTCCTCGTTCACTCTGCCAGCAGATCAGGATCTATGTACATCTCCGACAGGATCTGTTTCAGCATCTTTGCGGGCCTGGAGTCTTTTACACCTGGGGCAAAAGTTCTTGAGAATGGCTTCCAGGGCTGCCTCCCCTGGGCTGGCACAGGAGGGCACCCACAGACCTTCCCGGACGCTCGTGGGGCTGGGACGGCGGCAGTTCAGCGCACTGGCTCTGGGTTCCCACACTGGGCCCCCTGTCCAAAATGCCACTCACGAACCTGCAAAGAACAACCGCCAAGATGCAACCGTGTTAGAAGGTACAAAGGCCAGGACAGGCTTAGGAGTAAGCTTGGCGGAAACACAGATCCGCCTTTATTTCAGGCAAGCTTTGTTAAGAGCTTTGTGTAACCTGTATCCTGTAATTTCCAAAGATACTTTAACAAAAAACAAAAAAATAAACCCTAACTTTTTACCGGTCACTCTCAGGGAAACAAAACATTAACAGAGGCTTGGCCTTCTCCCAACTAAGCAAACATGCGATTACCTCCAAGCTCGACAAACCACCACGTCCACAGCTAAAAACAGTTAAAGAGACAAAGGCGGGGATGAAATTAAAAGCCTCTCTTCAAACAACGTACTTCAAAAGCAAACACTGTTTTTGAGATTTCAGAGAATTACCCACCCAAATCCAAGCCAGGCTTAAGGAAGAAATAAAGAAGAAATAAAAATTAGGCCATAATGCAATTTTCCCATTTTCCCTTACAAGTGGCAGTTAATACACACAGTTAAGTGATGTCATCTTCACAGAAGGACAATTCAGTGTTCAGACAACTCACTAGAACCACGGAAGCCGTGCCGAGCAGGAGAGGGCATTCAGGTGCGTTTCGGAAGGGCACCAGGGTTTAGGCGTGCCTTTTCCAGATACCCTATTTTCATAGGGTCTAAATTTACAGACCAGATAAACTGGGGGAGCCGTGAAATTAAAAGACACTTGCTCCTTGGAAGAAAAGCTACAACCAAGCTAGACAGCGTATTAAAGAGCAGAGACATTACTTTGCCAGCAAAGGTCTGTCTAGTCAAGGCTATGGTTTTTCCAGTGGTCATGTATGGATGTGAGAGTTGGACTGTGAAAAAAGCTGAGCGCCAAAGAATTGATGCTTTTGAACTGTGGTGTTAGAGAAGACTCTTGAGAGTCTCTTGGATTACAAGGAGATCCAACAAGTCCATCCTAAAGGAGATCAGTCCTGGGTGTTCACTGGAAGGACTGATGTTAAAGCTGAAACTGCAATACTTTGGCCACCTGATATGAATAACTGACTTCTTGGAAAAGACCCTGATGCTGCGAAAGATTGAAGGCAGGAGGAGAAGGGGACAAAAGAGGATGAGATGATTGAATGGCATCACCGAATTGAGTTTGAGCATGCTCCGGGAGTTGGTGATAGACAGGTAGGCCTGGCGTGCTACAGTCCACAGGGTCGAAAAGAGTCAAATATGACTGAGCAACTGAACTGAACTGAACTGAAGGGGTGACCATTCTCATTACAAAGGGTCCCCGCTCTGTAAGACAGTTTCTCAGATGGAGGCACCCTGGGCCTGAGCACACAGGTGACTTCACAGGGGCACCTATTCCTCAGCAGACATGTGCTACTTCACACGTTTCCATTTGGTCAATTTTCCAAAAAATATAGCAAACCTTCATATTTTTGTCATTAGGAGAAAATGATGTACATATTTCCATTCTGGAGGGAAAAACAGAGTGCTCATTTTGTTCCAATATAATAAGAAATCCACAAAAAGCTTATTTATTTCAACTCTGCAGGATCCCCTATGTTCTAAGAAACGGACTAACAATCCCACCATCTGGCCATGCCCTCTCAAATATCTTCTTTCTCCAAACTAAGTTCAAAGGCTCCTAAGCTTCAGATCAGTCACTCCGCCGCACGGCGGCTCTCCCAGGCCCACGACCGGGCACCCCCGGCGGGCTGCCACACTCCCCTCACGCCCGGGAGGCCCCTGCCGCTTCACTCCTGCTCCGCCTCCCTGCCCAGCTGTTTCTCCATTTACACCAGCTTTTTCAGAGAAGCACCAGCAACAGCCCAACAGCCAGGGTACCCAGGGTGCTCTGAGTACCAACAACATGTAGTTCCATTCACTAACGTGCCCTGTGCAGCAGGGACCTTTACTGAGGCTGCCAGGACCCCCGCCATCTGCATCTTGCCATCTGCAGAGTTCAACTACCCGCGGCTCAAATGGAACACAGTGTTAAGAGAATTTTTAAAAGAATTAAAGGCACCGTCCGACTCTAACTCAGTCGGGCACGCTCGCCCCAGGCCACCTGGCTAGCTTTGTATTTTCCTTTGAGGCGACCCTCACAGGCTCTAACAGCTACACCACTGATGTCCTGCAATGCGCTCCTGACTCTGGAGTCTCCAGGAGAGGGGCTCAACTAAATCTACACTCGGGGGGGTTTCCAGAGGCTGAGCTCTTGTCTGTAGGTGTCAGATCAGCAGGAAGAAGGTAAGTCTTCAGCTCACTGGACTCCAGGGCTGGAGAGCAAGTGCCAAGAAGCCAAAGTGGATGAGTCCTTGACATTCCGAAGGAACACACCTCGGCATACTGAAAGCTATATATGACATTCCGGTAAAGTCCTTATGCCGGGAGATTTCTTGATCAGGGGTTGACTTTCACAGAAATAAAACACGGGGGGACAGGAGCTGCCCAGGGAAGCTGGAAGCTTCCGCTCTATTCCCCAGTCTGGAATTGGGCGACTCCCAGCAACAGAGACAGAGCAGGCAGCGCCTAAACAGGAAAACCCTGAAAGGGCTGAATCCGCTCTCCCCTCCCCACTCGGCGCGCTCCTGTTCTCAGACGCTGACCCAAGCCGCAGCTAAGACAGTGAGCAGTGAAGGCAGTAACTAATGAATCTTCATCCCAACCTTGGAGTCCAGCCCCTTACCATCCCCATTTCCTGCAAGACGATGGAGGGGGTGTGCCCGGCCGTCTGGCTCCAAGTCAGGGGTGTGGAGTTTGCCGGGAGCCTAGAATCCGGCTTCCCTGGTAGCTCAATTGGTGAAGACCTCTCCTGCAATGCACAAGACCCCGGTTCCATTCCTGGGTCGGGAAGATCCCCTGAAGAAGGCATAGGCTACCCACTCCAGTATTCTTGGGCTTCCTTTTTGGCTCAGCTGGTAGACTCCGCCTGCAATGCAGGAGACCTAGGTTTGATCCCTGAAGGGAAGATCCCCTGGAGAAGGGAAAGGCTACCCTCTCCAGTATTCTGGTCTGGAGAATTCCATGGAATTCCATGGCGATCCGTGGGGTCGCAAAGAGTCGGACACAACTGAGCGACTTTAACTTTCACCTTTCAGAATCAGAGCATCACCGGGATGGGGAACCACAGGTAACGTTTCAGAAGTTCTGGCAGCAGAGGAAATGCTGAACCCAAAGTGTGTGAGGCAGGGTTGACCCTCTAGGAGGCAGAAGCCTCATCTCTGCAAGTGCAGGTGGCCTTAGGGGAGGGCAGGTACGGAAAAGCCCCTACCCCAGGAAGGACAGCGGGAAGTGACCAACACGCAGGGCTCACGGCGATCACACAGAGCACCGTCTACACAGCATCCACCCGCAGCTCCATTCACAGCCCCTGGGGAATAAACCAGCATTGGAGACAGACCTGGGGAAAGGCGGCTCTGTACTGTGGGGATGACAGGTCCAAGCTCTCTCACAGCTTCAATCTTGTGCAGTTTTCCCCAAACATGCTTTTTTTCTTTTTTTGCATTAAAGGTAATTAGTGGACCTTCAGGGAAAGACACTGGCTTCCTGCTATCCTCAAAGAATACTTGGGGATCCCGCTGACAAGAATCTTTCGGGGCGAGGCTGCTGAAATACAAAGCACACTGCACGCCATGCTGAGGCTGGGGCCCGCCAGTAGGAAGCTCACAGTGCCAGCGGGCCCGGGGGGCCAGCCCTGCCTCTGCCGGGCTGGGTGTCATTTCACATACCCGCGCTGGCTTTCCTCACCGCGAAAGGAGCCTGAACTGTGACTCTGTAACCTGAGGTCTGTGCCACACCATCCAGCGGGGACTTACGGAGGCAAGCGGAGCCAGGGTGGAGGAAGCAGAAAGGAGGAAATCAGCTGGTCAGGATTTCCCCTATTTTACCCCCTGACAATCAGTGCTGCGACTAAGTCTGGCACACCGAGCGCGGCGGGCTGCCCCCATTCAAGATCCAGTAAAAAGGAAAGCTGGGCTAACTCTGTTTCTTCCTGTGCAACACTTTTCTTAAAAGACAAAAATGACCAGCAACACATCCACGTCTGCTACTTTTTCCAAAAATAAATTTCTAATGGGTCACACTTGTCTTCCAGGACTCTCATAGGTGTGGCCTGGCTCTCATACTTTACTGGGGTTTAGGGCCACGGTCCTCTAAACAATGATTTTATTTTAGAGGACTTTCTGTATTTTTAATGACTCTGAGACCTTACCCGAAAGGGTGGTGCAGTGGTAAAGAATCTGTCTGCCAAAGCAGGAAATGCAAGAGAGCTGGGTTTGATCCCTGGGTCTGGAAGATCCCCTGGAGAAGGAAATGGCAAGGCCCTCCGATATCCTTGCCTAGAAAATTCCCTGGATAGAGAAGCCTAGGGGGCCTACAGTCCATGGGGTCACAAAGAGTCTGACATGACTGAGCACAAAAAAAAAAAAAAAAGCCTAATTAATCATAAAAATATTGTGATACGGACATTATAATTTTAATGGTGAGAATAGCATTTGAATTATAATTGTTTTCAAACAGCCAGCTGTTTTCAGACTTTCAATTATCTCATTCAACTTTGCTTTACTAATCTACTCGCACAAAGGTTCTCTTTGAGGACAAAATGAATTGGGGGGAGGGGAACGACATCAATTTGGTAAATTCTGTAAAGATAATGTACCACTCTTCAGAAATTTGAAATCACTGCACACAGGTTTATCTAGAAATTTCACTCATGCCAGATCTATGCCCTCATTGATTCCACTTACTTCTTCACTGAAAAAAAAAAAACCACAAATAAAAAAACCTGTATCCAAGTCGTTCTTTCTCTTAAGCAGGCATCCAACAAAGCTTTTAGGGTTGAAAGGACTCTTAAGTTTAGAAAGAAAGGGGCGCTCCGTCGCCTCTTTCCTGTGACTCTTGGGGAGAGAAAGACTGAGCGAACCTGCAGCGACTCCCCGGTGCCCCGGGCGCCACCCCAAGGGCGCCCTGGCGAACCCTAGAGCGGGGGAAGGTCACCGCGCGGCCGCCTGCGGCCACCGTATGGGCCCGCCTTCCGGGGGCGGCGCGCCCACCGCGGCCCCGCGCGGCCCCCCAGCGCAGCCCGCGCCCACGGGACTGGGCACTGCCCTGGGCGTCCGGGGAGCGCGCCTGCTGCGCCGCCTGCCCCGCCCGCGACTCCCAGGCGCTCCCTCCCCGGCAGCCCGGGGCGCTCCCCCGAGGGACGCGGCCCGGAGCTGCCCGCGCGCCCCTCACCGCGACCACCGGCCCGCTCTCTGCGCCGCCGCTCTCCTGCCGGCGCGCAGACACCGGACACCCGACACCGGACACCGGGCTGCTCGCTGCTGAGCCCGCCGGGCGGAGGAGCGCAGGACCGCCACCCGCGAGGAGACCCCGCGCTGGCCGCCCTTCCCGCCTCCCGCCCGCGCCGGGCCGGGCCGCCCGGGCCGTGGGGCGCCGAGGGCGAGGCGGGCGCGGCCGGCTGCACAGACGCGCGGCCGAGACGCGGGCCTAGGGCCTCCCCCCGGCCCGCTGCCAGCCCCCCAGCCCGCCCGCACCTGCGGCTGCCGGCGCGTCCCTCCGTGCTCCCCGCGGGCCGGGCGGGGTCCGGCCGGGCGTCCCAGCAGGTTGGGGCCCGGGGCCGGGAGCCCTTCTCAGCTCCACCGGAGGAGCCGGTGCTCCAGCGTCTCCGAGTTCACTTTTTTTCTTTTGTTGACCTTAAGTCAATTATCAAACTCCTCCTGGGCGCCGGTCCGCAAGGGTGTGGCTCCGTAGGAGGCCAGGACCCGGAGGAGAAAGGCGGGAAGATGGGGACTGGAGACGGTCGGTCAGGGGGCATGGGGGGAGAGAAAATGAAAGACGTGCGGAGAAGGGGAGAAGGCGAGAGGGTGAAGGCGGCGCTGGACTGCGCGCGGGACAGCACAGGTCTGGGTGGCGCCCGGGGGGAGGAGCCGCGGCCGGAGAAGGAAATGGGGACGACAGCTCACTGGAGGCAGAGTGGACTCGCCCGGTGGCATTCTGCATTGAGGACCGTTCAGAAGGTGTGGAGCGAGGAGCCTGCTGTCGTGACCACACCCTGCCCCAACCTGGTCACAGGTGTCAGGGAGAGATGGGGTAAACAGCGAGTGTAGACCTGTCTACACAGCCTACCTGACTTGCTCCTTTCAAAAATGAAACCTCCCATTTCAGGCCACTCCGGACCTCGGAAGATACTGGAGTGAGGTGGAACCTGGGGGCGGAAGTCAGGCCTTCCGAGTAGCTATTTGAGAGCTATTCTAAGGATCCTAATCAGGGCAGAATTTCTGGTTAGGTTTGGTTCCCACTGCTTATTAACTTATGGCCTGTCGGGTATTTCTGGCTGGAGTGTCATTTAACCTGGCTAGCTGCTGGCGCCGGCTCAAAGGGAACCCTAACACTCCGTGGTGAAGTAGCTGAAGAACTACAAAGTCAGTTTAACACAGTCCCCAGAGGCATTTAATGAGCGCTTGCTGGGTACCATGCCGGTCTCGGTGAAGCCAGACATGTAGGGAGCAGTCAGCCGGCCCCACTGGAGGCAGCACTGCCTTGTACAGGAGCCCATGTACCGCATGTATGTTTCTGCCTCCTTGAAGTCATGAACTTGTTGCCAGGACTGCTCCCACATCAGTGACTCTGTGACTTAATTATGAGGCTCTCATCGCTTCTTCTGTCTGCCTTTGGGCCATGCTCCCGATGGGAAACATCTCCCCACCCAGTGATCCAGGATGTGTTGTGGGAGGGTTGCCCGCTTTCACGTGCCTGTTGAGTGAGGTCTGGGCCACCACACCTTGCCAGGGGATGGTGCGAGCCTCACCCTGCTGGCCACTGGCAAATCAGGGACACCTATGAGGTGTATCACCAGCTGTCTTGCTCTTGAAGCTCTGTTAAAGCCCTTACAAGCATCCCAGTATCCTCAGATCTTCCCAGGGAGCTTGGACTAGGTCTCCTAGTACAAATGAAACCCAAGTCTCATCTCTTGCTTGGACTAGATTCAAAATCAAGTATTTCCTAACTTCTGTCTTTCTTGCCATCTTTTCAAAAAATACACAATTTCATTTTAGTTTTATAAAGGGGTACTGCTGGTGATCCCAGAAGTCGTTCTTAAGCACAGCTTACAATAACCTGAGGGAGGTTTAAAGTTTGCCCCTTTGTTCCCTGCACCGCCCCCACCCCAGCAATTATTTTGTTGAGATTGAGAGGGAGCACAGACCACATTTCCCCAAAGCATGCTAGGAGGTCCTAATGTGGCCAAAGATGAAACCACTAAAATATGTGGGAAGCTCGTACAGGAGATTTTGAAGAGTTATACTACAGGCCCTTTGTGGTGTGCGTGCTCGGCTGCAGAGTCATGTCTGACTCTTTGTGACCCCAAGGACTGTAGCTGCCAGGCTCCTCTGTCCATGGAATCCTCCAGGCAAGAAGACTGGAGTGGGTTGCCATTTCCTCCTCCAGGGGATCTTCCCAACCCAGGGATCCAACCCTCATCTCTTATGTCTCCTGAATTGGAAGGCAAATTCTTTACCACTGAGCTGCTGGGAAGCCCAAACATAGCCCCTCGACTTGACCGAAATAAACATGGAGCCGATGTTCACCTTCTTGGTTCTGATCCCAAAGTCGTGTGTGGGGATGGACAGCCTCTCATTTCATAAATGCAGGGTGTGAGACCAGAGCTCTGACTTATCAACACCTTTCCTTCCATTCACTGCTCCTGTTTGTGAAACCCAGATGTCCCCTCTGGCCTTTTAGCTGAGGCCAGAGCTTTGCTCTTTGAAATCACCGCTCCCCTCCCCACAACACACACCCAGGCTCCAGGCATTCCCCGTCACTTCCTTGCCTCTCCTGGAGGCAGTCCTTCAGTTCTGCCCTCTAGAGCCATCTCCCTCATTACACTCTGTTTGCCTGAAGACTCTCCTTTAACAAGAAGCAGAGTCTTGACTCTACCCTGGGGTAAAGTAAGACACTTCACCTCTTCCCTTAAGTGTGTGTTTAAATAAGAGCGAGCTTATGACTTCAGCGTGAGTGCTGTTGTTTGAGACAGTGAGTTTTATTGGCATGTCAGTATTTTAACAAGGACACTTGTACAGCATCCAGTATAATGGAAGGTTATGGCCATAAATAACAGATCATGCCTTATAAATAGGGAAATATGAACACAGACAGGCTCCCTTTGGAGAAAGGAATCTGTATGCGTAGAGTTTATATAGCCATCCCTGGAACCCCTCACTGGAAGTAAATGCTACACCTCTGTCCTCATTAAAACACAGCACATCACACAGATTTTAGGGCTGGAAAGAATTTGGGCATTATCTGGACATCATTTTGCAGCTGAAAAAAATGGGGGAAAAGCGAGGCTCCCCACCACAGGGTTTCAGTGGTGAAAACAGAATTAAAGCAGAGTTTCTGACTTATGGTCTTTACAGAGTTATTATACTGTGTTACCAGATCACTTACCTTACTGAGTTCAGGAGTGAGAATGAGGGGAGCCGTCACCTATGTTTCTCTTCCAACATAAACACCTCTGTCTGTTGATGAAGAGCAGACGGAAGCCGCCTTCAGGACTGCATGCCTCGGCCAGCGGTGGGCACAGGCCCCAACCCAGGCTCTGCTGGCCACTCCCAGTGCTCCCAGGAGGTGCCACAAGCTTCCCAGCCCCTCTGGAGAAAGCAAACCTGGGGCCATGACCTTCTTCACTGCAGTAAGCAGGTACTGATGGAGCCGCCAGTCAATCCTCAGTTCTTCCTTGGGTCAAGTTCTGCACAGGGGAGGAGGCAGAAGGACATGGAGCAAAGGAATCAAATCAGAAGAATAAAGAGCACAGAGGTGATTTTTTTATGAGTTCTTACGTGAGCTCTCTTCCTTTTGGAAGAGCCTGTGGAGCCTCAAGTCTGCACTCCTTCCGAGTAGGGGAGGGGTTCACAGACAAGAGGGGGAAGAAAGCACCTGACATCCAGAAATTACTTTGAGTTTTTAATAGAAAAGGAGGGATTTCTGGTCAATACTGGGCTTGCAAGCATGAGTTTGCTAGTTTTGGTGTGTGGTGAGCAGCCCTCCCAAACCAGGGGAATAAAAAGTCTAATCAGGAACTTCCCTGGTTGTCCAGTGGTTTAGTATGTGCTTTGCAATGCAAGAGACACAGGTTCGATCCCTATCAGGGAACTAAGATCCTGTATGCTGTGGATCAACTAAGTCCCAAGAATCACGACAACAACCTGAACACTGCACCACCATGAACGATCCCAGATGCTGCAACTGAGACCCCACAGAGCCAAAAGAAAAGTCTAATCAGATGCCCAGAACAAAAGACTCATATCCCATTGTTTCATTCTTTAAATACTATTTCCTAGTGGGACTCCAAGGAAATAACATATGTCACTAAAAAGATGACGCTTAATGGTCAGATAGAAATGGTTTCTAACCCTCTGAATGCACTCTATAAAGAAAGCTGAGCACAGAAGAATTGATGCTTTTGAACTGTGGTGTTGGAGAAGACTCTTGAGAGTCCCTTGGACTGCAAAGAGATCCAACCAGTCCATCCTAAAGGAAATCAGTGCTGGGTGTTCACTGGAAGGACTGATGTTGAAGCTGAAACTCCAATATTTTGGCCATCTGATGCAAAGAGCTGACTCATTTGCAAAGACCCTGATGCTGGGAAAGATTGAAGGAAGGAGGAGAGAGGATGAGATGATTAGATGGCATCACCAACTCAATGGACATGAGTTTGGGTAGACTCCAGGAATTGGTGATGGACAGGGAGGCCTGGGGTGCTGCAGTTCATGGGGTCGAAAAGAGTTGGACATGACTGAGCGACTGAACTGAACTGAACTGAATGTACTCTAAGTCATTGTGACCCCATACATCCATACAGATCAACATTTCAAAGCACTTTCAAGCTATTATTTTGTTCAGTCCTCCCAACGTGTTTTGTGAGCTAGGCCTTTGTATCTTAACTCACAAATGGGGACATGGGTTCAGGGCAATTCCGTGGCTTGCCTTTTCATACTGTTCATGGGATTCTCTAGGCAAGAATACTGGAGTGGTTTGCCATTTCCTCCTCCAGTGGACCACGCTTTGTTAGCACTCTATACTATAACCTGTCTGTCTTGGATGGTCCGGAACGGCATGGTTCATAGCTTCACGGAGCCATGCAAGCCCCTTCGCCATGACAAGGCTGTGATCCATGAAGGAGAAAAAGTGGAAGTAGGGACAGATTTCAATTTCTTGGGCTCCAAAATCCCTGCACACAGTGACTGCAGCCACGAAAGACGCTTGTTCAAAGACGCTTGCTCTTTAGAAGGAAAGCTACGACAGACCTAGACGGCGTGTTAAAAAGCAGAGATGTTATTTTGCCAACAAGAGTCCTATGGCTTTTCCCGAAAGTCACGTACCAATCTGAGAGTTGGACTATAAAGTAGGCTGAGTGCTGAAGAATTGATGCTTTCAAATTGTGGTGCTGGAGAAGACTCTTGGGAGTCCCTTGGAGTGCAAGGAGATCAAACCAGTCAATCCTAAAGGAAATCAACTCTGAACATTCATTGGAAAGACTGATGCTGAAACCGAAGCTCCAATACTTTGTTTACCTGATGTGAAGAGCCGACTAATTGGAAGAGACCTTAATGAAGGAAAAGATTGAGGGCAGGAGGAGAAGGGGCCACAGAAATGAGATGCTTAGGTAGCATCACAGACCTAGTGGAAATGAATTTGAGCAAACTCCAGGAGTTAGTGGCTTCCCTGGTGGCTCAGACAGTAAAGTGTCCGCCTACAATGCGAGAGACCCAGGTTCAGTTCCTGGGTCGGGAAGTTCCCCTGGAGGAGGAAATGGCAACACACTCTAGTACTCTTGCCTGGAAAAATCCCATGGACAGAGGAGCGTGGTGGGCTACAGACCATGGGGTCCCAAAGAGTCAGACCACGACTGAGCAACCTCACTTTCACTTTCTTTTCCGGGAGTTAGTGAAGGACAGGGAAGCCTGGTGTGCTACAGCCCACGGGGCTGCAGAGTCAGACATGACTGAGCGACTGACCAGCCGCATCAAAGCGTCTGCCTGGTTTACGCAACGGAGTGGGTGGTCATGGGCCAGGGCTGGGAGCCGGGTCTTCCCACCCCCTGAGCGAGGCCTGCTTCCCCACACCTGCTGACTTTGTCAGCCTGTTCTTCCACCTGTGTGCGTGGCATGGCGGGCATTTTGTCTCATTATTTTTGCATTCCCAGAGCCTAGCCCAGGCTGTGAGGCAGAATAGATTTTTAATCCGTGTTTGTTTAAGAGCTGAATGAATCTGTAGGCTTGCCCACAGAGAATCAGTACCTCCCTGAACAGTCTGGTAAGCTTATTTTGGAAATTAAGGTTAAGTAGCTTTGCAGCCTAGGAGCTTATCAGTATGTTTTGAGGCATTATCTTAACCCCAGGAATGACTCAGTAGTTTGAATGTTCCGACTTGAGATGCTATTCGTGTGAAAAGGAAAGGATAAGGTCAGGGTGATTATATTATTATCCTGCCACAGAGTCATTTGCCTTGATTTCATTTTTCCTTAATGTTGTATTATTTTTCAAATTGTTATTCATTACATGCAATGAATGATGTAAATCTTTTATCCTTGCAATGCAAATGACACACATGTGAGTAACTATTGTTTTGAAACACATAGCATTTCCTGACCCAGAAGGATTGTTATTTACATAATCAGTTGTGCAATTTTAGGAATGCATCATCTTGAATTATTATTCAACTGTTTCATTGATGTTGGCTCTCCAACTAGATTATAAATTCCTTCAGATAGACTTGTGCATTTTATATATTTTATTTCCTTCACACCCAATGAAGAATTGACTCACAAAGACAGATTTCTGAGTACACAAATCAAGGCAAACAATGTAGATTCCCTCGATGGAGCTCTGATTGTAGTCTGACAGCTCTCAAGAGAATGTTTTTGGTTGGTTTTTCTTTTTTTAAGTTTTCATCTTGATCCAACTTAATACTGTAGTTGGAATGGAATTCTGTTTTATTAAACTCATAGTATTTCCTAAGAGTCACATATTTTTACAATGAAACTTTCTGTTGGTAGGGCAAAAAATGTAGAAAAAACACGGAGGGAAAAGCTTCTACGATATTTGCATTAAGAAGAAAACCCACATGTGGTCCCCCTTCTCTTCCTGCTTCTTCCTCTCTTCCTTTTCAGATAACATGTCAGAATCTACAGGTGTGAGTCTCCATTGCCAAAGTGAAGGAGAAGTAAATGGTTACATCTGCTGGCTTGTCAAACGTTTGGTAAACCTGGGTCTTTGGAGGTGGGGCGGGGGGGTCGGTAATGAAACAGCCTCTGATGACAATGAGCAGATACCTAAGAGGGGGAGCTGGTTCGAATAAAAACAGTTAAAGTAATTTTAAGAAAGAGGTTGAACGTATACATACTACAGAGGTCACAGGGACAAAGTTGTGAGCATTCAGGAGAAGGTAGATTACAACCTGGAGAATCTCGAAACGCCGATGGTTATCAGAGAACTCATCTCCACCTCTCTCCTGCCTATGGCTTATTGGTGGTTGGGGGAGAAGTTTGTGGGGCAGTCGCAGTGGCAGTCCGGGTTGTCAGTGAGGCTGAACACATACTAGGATTTCACAGCTCTAGAATTTTAGGAACGTTTTCTTAATGAGAAAGTTTTAGTCCTCTGGTCTGATCTTTCCAGACTGTATCAGATATCTCTGGCTGCATAACAAATACCAAGCTCGTAGTGACTTCAAACAATAACCTTTGACATTCTTCACGGGTCTGTGGGCGAGAGGGTTCCCTTGCTGGTCTGGCGTGGGCTTGCTTGCACACTGGACCCCGGGGCAGGCGTGTGGCCTCTGAGTCGCATGGGGTCCAGTGGCCTTCTCCTCCAGCAGCAGCAGTGTTTCAAGAGGACACGTTCCGATGTGTCACAGCCCACATGCTGGTGTTGCGCTGACTGGGGCAAACCCAGGGGCACGTCCAGAGTCAAATAGGAGGGGCTGCCCTGCCCAGATGGTGGGACGGCTGACTCACCAGGACCATGACTGTCACAGCGCATCTTACAGTCTGGCACAGAACTCTCCAGAACAGGACAGCTTGCCCAGGGAAGCGCAGTGTTGCACAGCAATTCGTTCCTGTGTCCTGCTGTTTCTGCCGACATCTCCTGTGGAGTGTCTGGACAACCCCTAGACAGGGATAAACCGCTGGGGACACTTCCTCCCAGGACCTTTTCCTTGTCCTTCCCTCTCTGCCTCCATTCTTTTCTTCCTCCTTTCCTTCCTCTCTTCCCCCTCCCCTCCCTCTCTGTCTCGCCCTTCCTTCCTTGCCCACACTAACTTAGGGAGTGTTAAAGACTAGAATTCAGATCTCAGTTTAATGATCTTTGCATAAACCACCTCCCTCCCTCCCCAGCTCCTGTGGGATATGTTGTCTCTGGTTTTATTTGCTGTGTAACATTTGGGGACTTCTTGCCTGATATTTCGTGTGCTTTTCAATGTCTACGGTTAATTTATTTGCTACTTCGTCTGCTTTTCCATGCAGTCAGTTCTCCATATCATCTCACCATCTCACATGAATTTCATTGTACCGTGTTTAACATTAACCAGTAGAGACACTGCAGAGGAATGACCCCAAACCAGATCCTGCAGTCCTGAACCTCACATTCCCCAAACTGCGTTTCCTCCTGTTTATCATTAACTTTGATTTACTTTGCTTTAGCTGATAGTCTGACCGTGGGATTATGGGCTGATATTTGATAACTTGGCTTGTTTTTCAGAAAAGAGGTGATGTTCCGCATCAAACAAACCTCAGTTTGTAACTTATAAGTGAATGCAGAGCACATTTCTTAAATGGGTTTTCGTTCTTGTGAAGCCGGAGGGTTTAATGTAACAAACAGCAGGGTGCCGAATGGGATGCTGGGTGCTTCTGGGCATGTGCCTTTTCTCTGAGTCACAGTGCCCAGTCTGCCAGCCGCTGTGCAGGGACAGTGGGCATTGCCGGGAGGCCCAGTGATACTCCCAGCTTCCTGTGCTCCCGACTCCAAGCGGGAAGTAACTGGGATCAGGGTAGCAGGTCCCTGAGCGAGTCACATGTTCTGTGCTCTACGTGTAACGGTGCAGGTTAAACAAACAGACGAAACCAAACCCGTCGTGGTTCTGGGAGTGCTGCTGCTGCTGCTGGGTCGCTGTGAGCTTCGTCATCACCCCCTTGTCATTATTCACGTCGTTCTCCTCACTTGTCATCGGCGGCGCATTTCTGTTGGGGCGCAAGGGCGAGTGGAGGGCGTGGAGAGAAGACGGGGAGTCACGGGAAGTGAGGTCAGGGTCGTTCTTTTGGCTCAGCTTTAGGCCGGTGGAACGACACGTGGACAGTTTCACCGGCGGCCTCCTTGAGTCAGATTGCCTTTGGGAAATTCCGCTTGAATCTGAGTCCCACGGTTTAAGGTGACGTCTATCACAATCGAGTTTTTCCAGGGAAGAACGGATATGTTGAGTGAAGTATAGTTACAGGAACTGAGAGTGATTAGCCTGAACCAGGGAAAGCTTGGGGTTATGTGGGAACATCCTCAAATATCTGAAGAAATCTCACATCCTGGAGGCCCTTGGACAGATTAGAGCATTTGAAATTTGAGGTCAGTTACCGCTTAGGACGTCTCATCTCTGCTGGTAATCGTCACTTACCGGTTGAAGGACAGTGGAAACTGACCGCCACTTTCACCCTGTCCCGGTCCATTTTCTTATCTGTGGCTGCTAAAGGTCAGTTCTGGCTGTGGATCCGTTCTGAACACGTTCACCCACCACTGCTGTTCCTGGTCTGTTATGTTTCCAGTGGTAAAGCTCAGTCCACGGTGTCAGAGCATCACGTGAAGCTGCCCACTGCAGCCTTCTCACCACCTTCACCTACACAGCTCCCAGACACTGCCCCCACCCACAGACCTTGAGCCCTGATACCAAGGTCTTCCCCTCCACTCCCATTCCTGCCGGCGACCTGGAACATCTCACCGTCCACCTCGGTGGAGGATCCAGCCCACAGCATAGCTCAGCCTCCACTCCGCTGACTCTGTCCGTGGCCTAAATTTTCTCTACCTCTTAGGTCTAATATTTGAACATTGCAACTTCTGGCCCAGCTTGCTTGCTGTTTTCCCAGCGTTCCCATGAGCTCAAGATATCTTGCTCTTTTAGCACAAAGAGACTTTTATTCCCTGGTTCCTTTCATTTTATTCACTATCAGCCACCATCTGCCCCTTCCTTTTCTCTCCAGCCGTCCTTTTTTGCTGATTTCTCATCACCCCTTCCATTCCCTTGCTTCTACCATGTTCTGCTGGGGAAAGAAAATCACGCAGTGACGAAGATGAGAGCTACCCATAGTCATGGCTGCCACGCAGCTGGGCCCTCGCACTTCCCATCGGATCTTCTGCTGGTCTTGGGGCAGCTTCTTCTCCCGTTGTTCCCATCAGCTGCTCCAAACCATTATCACACTCCTCAAGCCCCCGCTTCTCAGTCTCAGCAGATGACCTGTCTCCTCTCTTGAGAAAATTCATGCTTTTAGACCTGACGTCTGCATCAGTCAGAGGTCTTTGTTACAAACAACGGACTCCAATCTCCTGGTTGAATGCCATGTTTGTTAGAAGTTATTTTGAAGTTCAGAGAATCTCTAGAAGGACCTGAGGGCCCTTGGAATCTCGGTTCCTATCAGGCCGTGGGGGCTGTGATAGTAAACACCGATGTTGGGATCTGAACCTTAGCACACCCCATGTACTAATGATGCTTACAACCAAGAGTCAGAAGTTCTGTTTCTGTTGTGTTTGAAGAGATAAACACCGCTCTCTTTCATGTATCAGAATATGGAATCCGCATGTACCTACCTCCTTATACCACTCCCTTCCAAGCCAACATCTGGTGTAGAAGCATCTGACTGATGGGAGCTAGATTCACAAGCCTGTATCTTAGCAGCAAGGGGTCCCAAGAGAATGAGTTTTGGTCTCTACCTTGTGGAGGCAAGATTCATCATGTGGGGAGTTCCTCAAATGCAGGAGGAATAATCAGAAAAGACAGTTGGCAGCCTCGAATATGAGTAACAGCCCCTGTGATCTCTTTCACCTTCTAATCCACCTACCTGAAAATTTATCTACCTCCAGATCCATTCATATCTTCCTTCTTCCAGTCACTAAGCCTATAATGCCCAGCATTCCCAGGTGGTCCTCCATCCAAGTACTAACAGGCCCAACCCTGCTTAGCTTCCAAGATCAGATGTGATCAAGTGCGTTCAGTGGTATAGCCCTGGCAGTGCCTCCAGTTTTGAAGGTCACCTTCTTTATTTCTACACCTAACTGCACCCCTTTCTCCTTTTTCTGTGTCCTCTATCTAGCATACCCTCTCCTTTCTATGTTCTGAATCTGTCACAATGACAATGAAATCAATGAATATATTCAAGCTTCTTCCATCCCCACATCCCACCCTGCTGCTGCTAAGTCACTTCAGTCGTGTCCGACTCTGTGCGACCCCATAGACGGCAGCCCACCAGGCTCCTCCGTCCCTGGGATTCTCCAGGCAAGAACACTGGAGTGGGTTCCCATTTCCTTCTCCAACATCCCACCCTAGACTCCCTCAATTTGCTCTCCCCTACTTGTCTAGCTAAGTTCTTGAGATAATAAATCAATCATTTCCATCACATGTTCCCCTCACCCTGTTGCTATCAGGCTCAGATCCCCTCCTCAGTGTTCCCAACCCTGCCTTCACTGAAACCATTCTTATCATGGTAAACAAATGTCCACCAGTTTAAGCCCAGATGAACACAGATTCATCCCTGATTCACAATGCCAAGCTGCTGCTTTTGACCCCGGAAACCCTTCCTCCTTCTTGAGACTTCCTACTCTGTTAGCGCCTCTCAGTGACCTGCTTCCTGTTCTTCCTTTCCTTTTTAATCAGTCCCTCTCTGTTTCTTCATGGGCCGTTCATCTTCCACCTTCTATTTAAATGTTGGAGTTCCCAAGTCCCTGAGACCCCTGATTCTAACAGCTCTCATGGATTCTGCTTGGGTAATCTCAACTATGTGCATTTTTTGAACCCACGTGTATGTGGATGTCCCCTAGTCTGTACCGCTAGTCCATGCCTGTTCCCTGAAATTCAGACTCTGACAGTAATATGCCCGATGCCTGTCACTTGAACATGCGTCCTATGTGAGCTCTCAGGGTACACACAAGGTTAACATTTCTCTTTTGTGCTAACTTCTTTTAGTTGCTGATTCCAGCCAGTCTCCTGAGTTTTTCTTGCTGTTTCCCTCTCCTTTACTGCCCCCCCCACCCTCTTTTAACCCTAATCGGGTCATGCCAGTTCTAATGCCTAAGTAGCTCTCAAGTTCATCACAGCCTGTCCAGCTGTGCTGTCACTGGTCAAGGGTCTCATCCTCTCTTTCTGAACTTCTAACTGGTCTTCTTTCTCCCCACCTCATCTCTAAATCCATCCTCTACGTAGCCACAGGAAAGGATAAATTAACTAACCGTGCCGCTACACCTCAAAACCCATTGCTCACCCAGGACACTTCCCGCCTCTCCAGCTCTGTCTCTCACGCTGTGTCCCATCATTTTGGCCTCAACAGCACTGAGGATTTGCCGAGTGTTTCTTGCCTTCCCGGTGGCTCAGATGGTAAAGAATCTGCCTGCAATGCAAGAGACCCAGGTTCGGTCCAGAGTTAGGAATATCCCCTGGAGGAGGGCGTGGCAACCCCCTCCAGTATTCTTGCCTGGAGAATCCCATGGACAGAGGAGCCTGGCGGGCTGCTGCTGCTGCTAAGTCACTTCAATCGTGTCTGACTCTGTGCGACCCCATAGACGGCAGCCCATCAGGCTCCCCCATCCCTGGGACTCTCCAGGCAAGAACACTGGAGTGGGTTGCCACTTCCTTCTCCAATGCAGGAAAGTGAAAAGTCAGAGTGAAGTCACTCAGTCGTGTCCAACTCTTAGCGACCCCATGGACTGCAGCCCACCAGGCTCCTCCGTCCACGGGATTTTCCAGGCAGGAGCACTGAAGTTGGATGCCATCGCCTTCTCCATGGCCGGCTATAGTGGTCCGCAAAGAGTTGGACACGACTGAGAGAATAACATTCAGCTTTTGCATCTTCATGCCAATTTTGGCTTTTGTCTTTGCATATACCATCTCTTTGGCCTGGAATGTTCTTTCCTTTGTCCTCTCTACTCTGGCACTTCACCCCTCCCCGCAAAGACCATCGCTGAAGTCTTCCTCGTCCTTTCATGCGCAGCTCAGCATCTGCGCTTCCACAAAGCCTTTCGGGCCTCTTTCCCCCTCCACTGCAGAGTCAGGTCCTCTTTGCCTGCTCACATACTGCCCGTGTATGCTTCTCAAAGCACTCACTTAATGTTTTGTACCTTCAAGCTAGAAGAAGACTGTAACTTTCTTAAGGGAAATGTTGGTCTCACTCTTTGTTGTAACCGCAGAGCCCAGTTAAAGTACCTGACAGCTAGTAGGAACTTCATTAATGTCTGAGAATGTCTGAGAAATGAATCATCTAATGGGTCACCTTTACACACCCTAGAGTTTTGATGCCAAATTGCTAACATTCTCATTGTCTCCCATCACCACCCTGATGGCATAGGAAAAATGGCCCTACATTTGACAATCTACGGCTGAGATTTACTATGCTACCTAAACGCACCTCTGAAGGTACTTTAAAAGCTAAGTTCACAGGAGTGCCCTGTCGGCATCACAGTGTGGCAGAATGAACACCACCCTTTGTCTGAAATCACAGAGCAGACCTAACACTGACCTTTGGGCACAGTGGATGTTCAGAGGATGTCTGAGTTTGTAAGGCAATGTGAGAAAGAAGACCCGCCAAGTGAGAGGCAAGTATCTGATGTGTTGCAATCCTTGGGCTGAAATGAGAACAGGTGAGAGCTTAAGAGATTAACTGGCTGCTCTTGAGAAGAGCTGGGACCATCAGCCCACGACTTCAGGATCTTTGGATCTCAGCCTGTGGAATGACACAGGTTCTTACTGTTTTGTTAGACTCACTGGGACCCCCAGTGGAGCCCTTTCCTTCCCCTCCCTGGGGACACACCAGCTCTTGGAGGCCACCATTCCCACCCTCCTGCACCGCCACCACGCACTGCCCTCTGCCTGGCATGATGGCAGCTATGTTCCCGTGGCTCGGAGTCCCCCATCTCCCAGTGTTTGGTCCCAGGTGACAGAGGCACCCCTGGGTCTGGCATCTTGTGTGGCTGTGTCTTTGGCAGGGAACTGGCTTCATCAGAGAATGCAAGGCGCTGTCCCCGCTTTCTGGAAGTAGTGAGCTAGTCATTCACTAAAATACCCATGCTTCTGGGAATGACCCCAGGCAGGCTGAATGCTCTTCTCTTGAGAAGTGGCCCGTGATTGAAAGAGGGGCGCCAGCTGGGAGCAGAATGAAGACTGAGAGGTGGAGGGAGGTGCGGGACCCCACGAAGGCTCATCTTGGCTGTAACAGAGCAAATGGGCCCAAGGGCCCGGCGTTCCTCTCTCCAGCCCGCCCTTCCCTATGGAATGAAAGGCTTATCAGGGAAGGAGCCCAGGAGTCCATGATTGTATAGAGCCATGAAACTTGAGAAGCAGACAACTGACTAGCCTGAAAATCTGAGTTAAATGTGATTAAGGGCATAGGCGATGAATGTGCAAGTTCCAACAAACATCACAGATTTACAAGAAAGATTTATAAGATTTATGTAAAAAGAATAGATGGGGAAGAATCTGAAGATACTGATTACCCAGTTTTCCCAGCCCATGACAGAGTTTATCCAGTTGTCAATCTAGTTCTTTTTCTTTTCGTAAATCAGACACCTAATGGTCTGAGGTTCAAGTGTGGAAAGATTCAAGACTGGAAATAGCGGTTGTGTCAGTCAGACCAGCACTGTGTTCCTATAATCACGTAACATTTTTTTCTTTCTTAAAGATCAATCTGAAATCCAAAGTCAGGCCAGTTACATTGAGCAGTGATGTTTCAAATAGTCGCTTGTCAGCAACGGCAGTTTGCTGGAGCCTGCGAACAGGGGTGGGACTTTCCCAGTGGCTCAGCAGCAAAGAATCTGCCTGCAATGCAGGAGCCACAGAAGACATGGGTTCGGTTCCTGAGTCTGGAAGATCCCCTGGAGGAGAGCATGGCAACCCACTCCAGTATTCTTGCCTGGAGAATCTGGTGGACAGCAGAGCCTGGTGGGCTATAGTCCATGGAGTCACAAAGACTCGGACACGACCGAAGCGACTTAGCATGCACATACAAATAAGGGACTGGGTGGATCTAAAGTCCTCCTGCAGTTTCTTGTGAGGAGGCACCTGGATGAATTTCAGAGCCCCTCTGTTGTCTGCCAAAGTCAGAGATGCGGAATCCAGGCCCCATGGCACAGCAGTGACGAGCAAGAGGCCGGTGATGGTGAGGCTTTGTGAGTTTTTGACGCTTGAAGAGCCTTCTCACAGCCACGACCTATCCCCAACACATCCCCTAACCCTTCCCAGGGGAGAGTTGCAAATGTACCGCACCAGTGTGCCACTGACCTGTTTGAAGGGTTTTGTTACGGATTTCCAGGGTCTGATCCAGCAGTCAAAACCTATGTGCCAAGTGCTAGCCGGTCCTAAGCACGGTGCCAGATAGGGGAATAGGTAAAAAAGCCAGAAGACAAGGCTTCTGCCCTCAGGTTTTCAGAGCAGTGGGGAGGATATTGTTCCCTAGCTGGACACGACAAAGATTCCAAGTAGATTTCCACGAGGCTCCTGTAGCAGACAACCAGGATTATTGGGGTAAAAACATCACTCGGTTTTTTAAAAAATTTTATATCAGAATATAGCTGACTAACAATGGTGTGATAGTTTCAGGTGGACAGCAGAGGGGCTCGGCCATACATATGCGTGGATTCCTTCTCCCCCAGACTCCCCTCCCATCCAGGCTGCCATGTACCATTGAGCAGAGTTCCCTGTGCTACACAGGACGACTTGCCCATTCATCACTCAGGGTTTTTTTTACTTACTGATTTGATAGATGTATGGCTGGGCTGGGTCTTCCCTGCGGAGCAGGCTTTTCTCTAGGTGTAGAGAGAGGGGGCTGCTCCCTACTGCTGGGGGGTGGGGGGGAGCTTCTCCTTGCGGTGGGTTCTCTTGTTGCAGAACACAGGCTCTAGG